>LOJH01043044.1:752-14826 GCA_001685095.1 Ellobius talpinus
CCTTGAGTGAGCAGCCTCCTCTCCAACATGTGCTTGCTGCTCAGAAGCAGCCTTCATTTCTATCTTGATGTTCCTGAGGTTTGTCATCAGCAGTGTACTGTCTACTAGATAGAGTGTTCTTTTCTCACAGGCTAAATCAGAAGCCTCTCATAGCCCTCAAGGTTATAAGAAAAAGTAGAGCAGGCGAGCTTGAACTCAAATGACTTCTTTAAGTCAGAAATGACTCCAGATGGAAACTGAGTCATACGTGGGCTCCCACAGACCCACAGGTTGAATGACTCTGAGAGCTAGGATAAAACCAAATGCAACTAGGGAAAGGAAATGTCAATATAATGATGCCTAATGATATTCTGCTGTACTCATAGATAGGTTCCTAGCCCATCTGTCATCTGAGAGACTTCATCTAGCAAGTGATGGACCCAGATGCAGACCCACAGCAAAAGCATTTGCTAAAACTTGGGGAATCCTGCAGAAGAAGGGGAGAAAGTATTGTAGGGGCCAGTGGGATCAATGACACTGAAAAACAAAACAAAACAAAAACCTCACAGAATCAACAAACCTGGCCTCACAGGGGCTCACAGAAATGAACTAACAACAAGGGAGCCTGCATGGGACTGACCTATGCACTCTGCATGTTTGTTACAGTTGTGTAGCTGAGTCCTCTTGTAGGACTCCTAACAGTAGAGACAGGGGCTGTCTCCAGCTCTTTCTGCTGGTTTGGGGGACTCTACTCACACTGGGTCATCTTGTGCAGCCATGGGGAGGTACTTAGTCTGATTACAACTTAACATGCCATGTTTTGTTGATATTCATGAGAGACCTACCTTTTCCTAAACAGAAACAGAGGAGGAGTGGATTGGGGTTGGGAACAGGGGGAGGGTGGGGAAAGGGACTGAGAAGAGAAGAATGAGGGGAAAATGTGGCTGGGATGTATAATTAATCAATTAATTTTAAAAAGTAAAAATATTAAAAATTATTTTAAAAATTAAGTATTAACAGAAATTAAATTACCTTTTTTGGACACCATGTATTGGTCAGACATGATATCAGTACAGATAAGAACAGTCATTCATCTGACAAGACCTGCTCTAATCATCTTATATACATGATGATCCTGAGGTAAACATTATTATAAATACACCATTTTAACAATGGAACTCAATATGACACAGAGTAACTTGCCCAATGCTGTGCAAATCATATTTATATCAGGCTCCTATTTCTATAGCCCATACATGGAGATACAACTCAATGCTAACGTGAGTCTCAATATGAGTATTGCATTTCATGGACAAGCATGTAACATCTGGAGAAGGTTAGGAATCTGTTTACATCACTGAAATTCATGTGAAGCAATGAAACCCATAACTTTTGCTTGTTTGTTTTTACATAAAAGCCATCTTCTTTTCTGCATTTCACCATTTTCAGTTACCCCATCACTTTTTTTCTCATACTAGAAAGCTAAATTAAATCTATAAAATATCAACAATATGTTTCACTTATGGGTTTTTTTAACGGTATGTTTGGCAAATGATTAAAAGCAGTAAAAACCATTTGAGCAAAAACCTGAATGAAAGGGCTAGATACAAAACAAAATAATTTCTCACATGTAGAAGACACTCAACAAGCATTTATTGACTAGTTGCTCCAGGCTCCTATAGGGGAGTAAAACAGAGTACCACCAAAGAACCAAAACGAGCTTAAAGACCACTGAGTAGTGCAGGACATAATATCCCCATTCTGGGTGGGCAAAAATTCCTTTTGAAAGCTGTTATGGCATTAGTGAATAAAGCTGACTCTTGTAATCTTGGATTTATACTAATCTTTAAATGAAATCCTTTTCTTTTAAAATAGAATTTAACTTTATATTTGAAAAAGTTGACCCTCTTGACTGCACCTCTCCTTTCTCAGATCCAGAGAAGTGCCATCTCCTGCACTGGTGGAGATCCTTCATGCCAAGTTCCAGCTTATGTTCTGTTGTAGTCCTGTATCCACGACTCTCCTGCCAGTTATTCTTGAGAATATAGGTGCGTGAGCCTATAAAACATCATCTGCATCTGGACACCATTCCAAACCCATAGCACCGGGTTCCTGTAACCATCTTCAAATAAAGACAGAAAACACGAACAAATTCTCAAAAATTCTGTTTGTAAATACAGATTTCATCTGAATGTGATATATGTATTATTTATATACAAATACTGATTCATAAGAGGCACATCCCTATAAAAAAGTACCAATTATAAGCATGGTATCTGAGTGTCGGATGTTTGAAAATCGGTACATATGCCTGCACCTAAATCTCCAAGTAAGGATGAATATATGCCACACTTTTCGTTTTTAAGAACTAAATTTTTTAATTATGTAAATGATAGTTGTTCTTAGTTATTTAATGTGTAACATGAAAATATTTTCAGAAAAATACATTGAGTCTATCCCCATAAGTTCCTTCAAATTCCACAGGTTTTTTCTTCCTTATTTGTTCCTTTATAGACATTTTTGTTTTTTTCAAGACAGAGCTTCCTGAGTGTCCTGGAACTTACTCTGTAGACCAAGTTGTCCTTAAACTTAGCACTCTGCCTGCCTTTGCCTCCTAACTGCTGGGATTAAAAGCAAGAGCCACTGGGCAACTTGCATTGAAATTTTTGAAAGATATTATCTTTTACTGGTTCTTTGGGAATTTCACATCATGCACCCAATCCCACTCATTTCCCGGTCCATCCATGTCTATCATTCACCCTTGAAGTGTCTCCTCCTCCAAAGAAAATTTTAAAGAATAAATGTGCTAATAAAAAACAATGTTTCACTTCTCAGTTTTTCTGCCTCTCCATCACCTCTTCATTTGTCTTAGGGGCACTGGGAGCTGTAGACCCTTTTGTACAAACAGCTTTACTTGCAAATATTCATTGTAATGAGTTGTTGGTCTGGTTCAAGGTACACCATTAATGCTGGACCATCATCAGCAATCCTCTTGGATATCCTGCTGTTGCCAATAGTCATAAAGATCCTGCATCTCTAGTTCACAGGGCCAGTCCTTCCATGTGCCCCAGCAGGTCACAGATGGGGTAGATGTTGGGTTGTGCCAACTCACAGCACTGGATGTGGGCCTGGGTGTAGTATAGTTGGTCAAGCCAGGCTTCTTCTTGGACCTTCCCTGTCAAGTGAGGATCAGGGCCAGCTCTCCTGCACCCACACCATCATGGTCAGCTGTCCCATGGCTGTGGTGAGGTGTGGGGCCAGAGCCAGGGCCAGCAAAGGGCAGGAACCTCTCAGTAGGGCACTTGGATTTCAATATACATGATTCACATGGGCCCCCGTGGTAAACAGGCCACAGATACAACACAGACCCCAACTGTAGCGCAACCACAGGCGCAGACATGGCCCTCGGCAGCATCATGGGCTCAGATGTTGCCATGGATCCAGGTGACAGCACAAGCCACTCAGATCGGTATGTCTCCTGTGGAGGCATGATCTTCAGACACCAACATCACCTCAGGTGGCAGTCTAGACCCCACATGTCACACTTTTCTAAATGGCTATAGTCCTCTGTCCTTGGAAGACCTTATTATTTATAAAATTGTTTTCAGAAAGAGAGCCGCACACACACGCGCGAGCGCTCACACATACACACACACACATATTTTTATTCCCACCTTCTTTTCCCCCAGAGTCTGATTGGAAAGATAAGGCCATGTACTTCCACTCTTAGGTCCCTCTTGTGGCCTGAGGTCTCACTTAGCTTTTTCCTTACTATCCCCCCAGGATGTCCTTGAGCTCTGAAAGGGCCAAATACATTTTTTTAAGGCTGTGTCTCTTGAGAGGTCCCCTGTGGATGGGAGGGAGTTGGTTTCTGTTCTTCCAGTAGCTTGGAGACAGAAAGGTGCACAAATAGCTTCATTCAGTGCCTTCTTCTAGATTACAAGAAACCAGCCTTGTCCAGCAATTATCTAGGCTGAGGGACGGTGTTTTTCTTTCTGACTACATGATTTTGCCTCTTTTCTAGGCACAATCTGGAGATCTCTAACAAGGACAGAAAAAGAGTGACATCTGTAGAAAATGGTGAGTTAAAGAAACAATACATGTTTCAAAAAAAGAATTTAATCAGATTTTAGTTGTTTTCTTGAAGAGAAACAGGGAATAATTGGAGACTTCTCTTCATAAACTAAGAATTGATTAGAATTTTTATTTCATATATTTTAAAGGACAGTTTGTCTTTGATGAGCCCTCGATGAGCAGTAAGGAGGAAACTTTGCATATACATAGAGCAATTAAACTGAGATTTCTTTAGCTGCTGTGTCAAGTCTTATGAAAAATGTGAGGAACTAGGAGCTGTTAGGTGGTGTTGAGAATTCTGTTATGTCAAGGGTCTCCTGTAAGAAACCACTCTAGGTGAAGCTGGCACAAGGCTTTGCAAACTACCCTGTCACCTGCTCTACTAAAGATCCATTTGTTGTATCTTGTAAAACCACTCACTGACTTGCAAAGAAAATATCCAAGTCTGTAGGTGTGCAAACCTCCCTCCTTCAGAGGGGGAGAGAGAAAGAAAGGAGGCAGAAACATGTGACACCACCAGGATGAATACATGTATGACAAGTACCAAAGATGTGAGCATATATGCATGCTTTTATATTGAATAAGGGCATCTGCTATCAAACAAGAAGCCACAGAACTTCTTGTGGTTCACAACTTCTTAGAAGATAATTACTTGTTGATATTTCTCATGCTGAAGGGATAGAAGGAAAGCCTGTCTATTCCACTATATTGATTATTCAAAAATTCATCATGTGGTCACATTTATATTTGACTAGAAATCCTGGGATATGCTACAGATTAATGTAGCACAAAATGAGATCAATAGAATCTGACCACTTTCCCCTAAGGGGAAAAATAATTACTTCAAATACAGGCTGTGGTGTTGAAAAGTTACAAAGGACAGAAAAAAGCACAGGTGTTGGGTATGCATATTTTCCCCCTATAGTTTTGAAGTCTAACTCAGTAAAAGCCAAGCTATGCAGAGGAGATCACTCTATGACAGCTAATTTCTCTGCCCTGAGACACACTTAGGAAGCGCTCTATTCTAACACTGGATCGCAGGAGCTGCTAAGAATCCAATGAAAAGGGAGCGAGACTGGAATTGCATCCCCTAAAACTGATTTAGAGGAACAGGAATTTTTTCCTGTTGAAAATGTTTGGTCATTTAAATCCTAGATGGACAAGTCTACCTCTGACTCTCTTACACATCGTTCTTACATCCCCACAGGAACTGGAGAAACACTAGATTGAGCATAGGAGATGACTGGGTCATGACTCTCACTGGTTCTCTCCACTTTGGAGCTCCTCTGATCCAGTTTCATGAATCTATCCCCCACAGAGTTCACACCGCAATTTTTAATATAATTGTTTTCCCAAGAACTCTGCCCAGGTAAAATTCCTTCTCTACCTTTTCATTTCCTCACAAACAACAAAACCAATCTCTTTCCAATCCCACCATGGCCGTGGTTTCCTCATTAATTGTGTGGGAGGACCTTTTGCCACCCTACTGGGAAATCAAAGACAGAACCTCTGCTCTTTACTGGTGGAAGGCTCCAGAGCAGGTGTTAGTCCTTTCCCTGTTTTCAGAATAAAATCAAACCTTAAATCCCACAAGTGCTTTTCAAAACATTCTGGTCTTGCCCCCAAGTATGTCCTGGGAGTCATGGAATGATCACAAACATTAAGAACCTAAAATCCTGACTCTATATGGAGATTGAGGGGTGTTCATATGTTGACCAGGGTAGTGGGGCATTTAAGTGTTAGACTTGATACTGATTTCACATGTAAAATCTTCTGCTTTGATGAGGAAACGACAATGTCCCCTTCAACTCTAGGACTTTGAACATAGGCTCAGAAAGGTAGAATCTCTGGTTTCCAAAGAGAAAGGCTATAACCTCCAAACACAGACATTTTTTATGTGCAGCGATCATTTTAGGTGCCAAATCTTCTATCCATGCTATGATGGGTGGAAACATTGATCTTTCATTGAGATTCATAAATTGAGAAGGAATTTGAATCCTCTGAGCTAGCTGGTTCCCTGCAGTCCCCAAACCCTGTGTGTGTGCCTGTGTGAGTGTGCACACACACACACACACACACACATTTCTCATTATGAAGTAGACTCGCAACTCTAAGAGTTTCTGAAATGCATTTTTAAAAAAAATTGTGTTTAAAATATTCATATTAAATTTTATAATTTTGTTGAAATAAAGATAAAAGTTAAAGTGACTTGTTCATTAAGCTCTCATTGTGGTATACAATTAATTTAATTAAATTAAGTATGTAAGATAATCAGTATTAAAGATTACTAGGAACTGGCTTATAGTCATTAATAAGCAGTTATTCTGCCAACATATACCTATTTAACTTTAGGAAAAACACTGTAACATCAAAAATCATCTCATTTGATTAAAAAAAGTATTTTAAACTAAAATATCATTGATTTTAAAATACTCTTATTCTAGAATATTCCCTGTCTTTTGACTCTCATTTCAGCACTTTAATGATTTTACTTCTTAAATTTTTATCTCATATGGAGATATACTAAAAATGAAAGTACAACTTCAGGTTCAGTATCAAAAAAATAGAAAGACAGTGAGATAGTCATGAATGCCAAATATAACAGCACTCAGAAGGCTAAGGTAGAAAGAAGGCTGAGGCAGGCAGGTGGAGGCTATCCTGAGTGTCTCTCTCTCTCTCTCTCTTCATATATGTTGGTTGTGTCCCACTCATACAGTATCATATATACATATATATATATATTAATGATATAATTTTCAATGTTACAGTGTTTTTCCTAAATTTAAATAGCTATATGTTGGCAGAATAGCTACTTATTAATGATTATATGCAGTCCCTAGTAATATTTAATACTGATATCTTACATACCTAATTTAATTAAATTAATATGTATTCATATGTATATATGAAAAGCAATTACAATAAAATGGAATTTAATTATTTAATTTCAATTCCATCACTGCAACAAGCAAGCAACTAGCAGTGTGACTGTGAGGTAAATATTTAATATTCCCTAGATGAAGTAGTCAGCATAGTATTTCTTCCTTCTGAGTCCCTGCTTGTAGAACTGCTGGGAAGGACCCCAGAGTGCTTTGAGATATGCAGAGTGAGGCAGCCCCAACAGTAGTGATGCTGCCATGCACTGGGCACACCCTCTGCAGGAATGGGCTGCAGGGGAAAAGGGCAGTTGTTGAGTATGAAAGCCACGCTCTCTCACGCCTGCCGAAAGGGCCACCTAACCTGTTTTAGAAACTACTAGGATGTTACTCAAACAACCCAGGCCTAGAGATGGGAGCTTAGGCTCCTTAGGATAGCCACATGTGTGTGTGTTTAGTAAGACACTCTCTCGGTTTATATATTAATTTTCTTGCTTATCAAAATACAACAATTAGATATATATCATTTAATATTATAGTTTAATATCCATAGTTTATATCTATATTTACTATGGTAGGTTCGAGTACCCAATGTGACCATATTGTACTTCTAATTATTTGTTTTACTCAACTACTAAAAATCTCAGAGCTAAGTCACATGATCAGAGGATGAAATGAGCCTAGACAGATGCTCTGAATGTACAGTCTGATGCTGTCTTTTGTTTAATTTTTCCACTTTTTATGTTAATTTACCCCTGGTTCTGAAAACTTGTTCGGACATTTGTTGGATTTCTGTTGGATGTTGAGGAGGAAAGAATGACTAAAATACAGTTCAAATAAAAATATTCCCTTTGTGTTTACTAATTGACTCTTCAAATCAAATGAAACGCTTTTGTTTCCATTCTCTTCTATTTTCTTACAACTTTTAAGTTACGTATCCAAAGAACAACTATGTTCATTGCGAAGTTACTGAGATATGTGGAGGCATTCCTGGAGCCGTTCTTAGAGCTGTAGTGTCCGCTAAGATTCTTTAGAGGCCAGAGTAGATGCCAGTAGAGTGTAAGATAGCAGGGTATAATTCACTGCCTGTCGTTTTCTGAAATTTAAAAATGCTTGCAGGAGCTGACACAAGCTCATAGGTCTGGAACATGAAACATACAACACAGACCAAGAAAACAGCAACATAACCCCTTGTTAGAAGAGAAAGGATGGAAATGTGGCAGAAAAAAGCTGAGTAGCAATTAAGCTAGCTAGGTGGTAGAGGCACACCCCTTTAATCCCACCAGGTTGAGGTAAGCAGATCTCTGAGAGTTTGAGGCCAGTCTGGTCTACAAAGTGAGTTCTAGGACAGCCAGGGTTACACAGAGATCCCTGTCTCAGAAAAAAATAAATAAATAAAGGAAATAAAAGAAAAAAGAAAGTGAAATAAACTAACCTAAATGATATTGAATTGGTTTGACTCTCCGATTCGGAAATTAAAAGGAAAGAAGATGAAGGAAAAATCTCAGGAGGATTCTTAAAGCTCCCTTTGTTTATACTCCCCACAGTTCTAGTACTGAATATTAGGGTGTGGTCATCAAGGACCAGTTCCGTGTTTGTGTGTGTTCGTGCGGAGGTATTGCATAAGAAAACTTATTCTGGGCCAATGAGACAGCTCTGTGAGTGAAAACGTGTGCCACCAAACCAGATGACCTGAGTTCCATTTCCAGAATCAGTGTGATAAAAGATGGAACCAACTCATGAAAGTTTTCCTAACTTCAACATGCACACACACACAAGCACACACATAAACAAATGTAAAAATAATTTAAAAAATTATAATCCAGCAGAAAACAACAGTTAAATTTGCTGTGCTCTGTGAGTTTTTTCCTTTTTTATCACAATCTGTGTTTTCCTCCCTAAGCACGTATCATTTTGACATAAGCTTCTGTTTCTATCATCCTAAATCTGCAATGTAAATGAAGGCAGAGGACTAGATAGAATAAACAGTTTTCTTGCTTTCTTCCTTCCTTTCTCTGTGTCTCTCTCTCCCTCCCTCCCCCACCCTTCTCTGTCCATTTCCTTAGCAAATAGCCTTTCCTGAGTCGTTCTATATACTTAGACCTCAAAAACAAAGCTGTTGAGAAAGGAGGAACAGGAATAGCTATGGGGAAAAAAACACCATTAGGCCATAAAAGGGGTGGAAACAAGGAACTGTTTCCAATCCTAGAGGTTCTGGAGCAAATCTCAGCCCATCCTAGAGAGAGCCTGTGCTTGGTTTAATTACCAGATAAGAAGTGTCACTCACAGGAATGCTTTACTATAATATTACTGCCAAATGGATGGTGAGTTCTTTATTTTAACAATCATAAAATGTCCAATTTCCTCCTCCTTTTCCATTAATGATAACTGACCTTTTCACCATCTTTTTCCCAGGGTTTTGTTGTTGGTAGGACGGGGTGTATCCTTGGGAATGGAATTAAAAAGATGACAATGTGTGTTGAATGGAGGCTAAGAACAGTAGCTTGGAAAGATAACATCAAACACCTATGGGAACGTAAACTCTAAATCCCACTTGATGTTTATAAAATGTGAATCTCTTCCTATGAGTCTTACCTGAGAAATAATTTAACTAATATTTAGCTAGACAAAGACAAGGGTGAAATTTAAACATATTTTTGCCAAATTGCCCATCAAGATGGCTATACAGTGGATTCAGTTGAAGGAAATGGCCTTCAAATTATTCATTCACCTTTAGCCTTTGAGAAGATAGTGAATGATCCTATCACCTCTATTTGCTATTAACCTGGGAATTGCTCAATTATTGCTCAATTAAAGCTTTGCAATATTTTTTGGATTAAACAAATATAATTGTCTTTATTTTAAATATAAGTAGGGTCACAAAATTTACATTTACACCTAGAGATAAGTAATTGAGTCTTCTGCCTTTTTTTCCCATGCTACAGATGGGGAAACTTTGCCCATAGTGAATGAGTGGTATCAAGAGACTTCCCTATGCCCAATGGTGACGTATTGAAAAAGCACAGAGCTTGGACATGGAAGGTCTGATTTCATTGATGTGTGGTCTTGGGCAAGTATGCCTTTTGGACTAATTTTTTAAAGCTTAAAATACAAACTCCCTCAAAGTGAATTGCTATTCAACAGTTTTAGTTTTAGTTCATGATTCGAGAGAAAATAAAGACATGAAATCAGGAAACCTCTCACTATGATGAATTGCTAGAGGCGGGGCATCCGTATAATCCGTATAATCGGACTCAGGGTGTTGCTTGGGACACAGAAGGGACTGACTTTGCCTATTCCCACAGCCAGCCGTGATCATCAAGGTTCGGGACGCAGACAATCTTACTGCAACAACACATTTCATTCTTCTTGGATTTCTAACCCGACCTGCCTTCCAGTTACTGCTCTTCTCTGTCTTCCTGGTAACCTACCTGCTGACCCTGGCAGAGAACCTTCTCATCATCCTGGCCATCCGCAGTGATGGGCAACTGCACAAGCCAATGTACTTCTTTCTAAGTCACCTCTCTTTCCTGGAGATGTGGTATGTCACTGTCATCAGTCCCAAGATGCTGGTCAACTTCCTCAGCAAGGACAAGAGCATCTCCTTCAATGGTTGCATGACACAACTTTACTTCTTTGTAACCTTCGTCTGCACCGAGTACATACTCCTTGCTGTCATGGCCTTTGATCGCTATGTAGCCATTTGCAATCCACTACGCTACGCTGTCATTATGACCAACCAGCTTTGTGGAATCTTGGCTGGGGGTTGCTGGTTCTGTGGGCTCATGACTGCCATGATTAAGATGGTGTTCATAGCTCGGTTGCGCTACTGCGGCATGCCACGTATCAATCACTACTTCTGTGATATCTCTCCACTCCTCAATGTCTCCTGTGAGGATTCCTCTCAGGCTGAACTGGTAGACTTCTTCTTGGCCCTCATGGTCATTGCTGTACCTCTTTGTGTGGTAGTGACATCTTATGTCACCATCCTCATCGCCATCCTCAAGATCCCATCAGCTCAGGGGCGTCAAAAGGCTTTCTCCACCTGTGCCTCTCACCTGACAGTTGTAACTCTCTTTTACTCTACAACCCTTTTTACATATGCCCGTCCGAAGCTCATGTATGCCTACAATTCAAACAAAGTAGTGTCTGTCCTCTATACAGTCATTGTTCCCCTTCTCAATCCAATCATATACTGTTTGAGGAACCGTGATGTAAAAATGGCCCTAAAAAAGACCATACTTTGCATTAGAAGTGGACCTGGGGAAGATGGGGGATTCAGTAGTTAAAAAGAAAACATACAGAATTACACTGGGAAGATGGCTCAGCAGTTAAGAGCACTAGATGCTCTACCAGAGGACCTGAGTTGACTTCCCAACACCCACATGGAAGCTCACAACCATCTGCTACTCCCGTTCCAGGGAGTGTAATGTCCTCTTCTGGCCTCCACTGGCAACAGGCATGCTTATGATGCACAGACATACATAAATCAGCCATACACATAAAATAAAAATAAAATTTAAAAAAATTAAAACTTAGGGAATTCTTTCTGGCATAAATAAGTAGATGACTACCATCCATTTTCCTCAATCCATTAATTGACTACACAGTACATGTAAGAATTTTTAAAATTATAGATAAAATTCAACATAACAAGGCCGAATATATTTACTTTGTGTACAATAAGTTATTAAAAATCCTTTCAAATAAATTTGTGTGGAGGTGGTATGATCATGTGTGCTTGTGTGCAGTGATGTGTACAAGGGCATTCATCCATGGAGACCAGAAGTCAGCATCAAATATCTTCCACTATCACTATCTACCTGATGTTCCTACCGCCTGCCCCCTGCAGAGCCAGGATTAGAGACACCTGCCCCTACAGTCCCCATGCTGGCACAAGTATTTTGCCCACTGAACCAATCTGACCAGACCTTTCATGTAAATTTTAAAGACTGAGTCTTTAGTGGAAAAATAAATGAAGAATGTAAATATAATAAATAAAAATTATTTAGATAGCAGTTATGGATTGAATAGTGCCCTACAAAAGAAGATATACTGAAGTTCTAATCCTTGATACCTCAGAATATGACTTTCCTTGGGAATAGGATTTGTGTAATGAGCAATTGCAAATTTGGATTGCCCTCATCATATCTCAAAGGCAGCAAACAATGAAAGTGCATGCATAATTTGAACAGATGAAACTTCTTAAAAATTTTAATTGTTTTCCCTGAAAATATCTTATGAATAGTTGGTTTTTCAATATGTATGCTTTTGCTAGTACAAACGACACTTCCTAATAAATGATCAAGCTAGACTTCTATGTATATTAGTGGACTCGTCGCAGCCCTGAAAACAACAGGGTGAAAACATAAGCAAGCTGTAGGGTTCTTCCTGGACCCTCTAACTACAAAGTGCTTTCCCACAAAGCAGCTATTTCTGTACTGAAAAGAGATAAACCACCAAAGAGGCTGGATCTCAAAACACTGACACCGAGTAAGGGGAAATGTATAGAGATCTTTTTAGAAAATGCTGAGATTTTCTGTTAAGAAACTTTTGTTTCTTCTTCATAAATATTTGAAACAAATAAATTGACAGAAAGAGAAATACTCAGAAGCATTTTACCAGAAACAAAGTACTTATCAATAAATTATCACTAAGTACATATTGTAGAATGTCATTATTCTCAAAAGCACTCTATATTAAAATGGGAGATTGTTTGGAGCAAGCTATCACTCTTCTCAAACAGGAGACAATGTCCACGGTGCAATGTTTGCAGGCTCTACATACATGTCTTTACCTTTTACAACTATGAACCTGTAAACAGCACTAATGTTAAGTGGTGTATACTATATAATAATATACATAAAGTATACATGTGGCGTGTGTGGTGTGTGATGTGTGTAATATGTGAATGTGGTATGCTATATGTGTGAGAGAGATGTGTTTGGTATGTGTGTCTGTTGTGTGGTATGTGTGTATGTTGTGTGTATGGTATGGTGTGAGTATATGTGTGTGATGTGTGTGTGATGTGTGTGTATGTGTGTGTGGTGTGGGGTATGTGTGTGTGGTGAGGTGTGTATGTGTGTGTGGTGTGGTGTGTGTGTATGTGGTGTGTGGTATGTGTGTGAGGTGTGGGGGGTTATGTGTGTATAGGGGCATATTATGTGGGGTGGGGTGTGTGGTGTGTGGTATGGTGTGTGTGTGGTTAGGTGTGTATGTGTGTGGTGTGGGGTGTGTGTGGGGGGGTGTGTATGTAGTGTGGTGTATGTGTGTGTGGTGAGGTGTGTATGTGTGTGTGTGCGGTGAGGTGTGTGTTTGTGTGTGGTAATGTGTGTATATGTGTGTGGTGTGGGGTGTGTGTATGTGAGGCATGTGTAGGGAGGGTGCATGGGGACGCCTGAGACTGACAACAGCAGGTGTCTCCCTCAGTTACTTTCCACCTTACGGTCTGAGTCAGGGTTTCTTACTGACCCCAGCCACCTCCCACACTGAGATACCAGGTAGGCTTCCATACCCACCTGACTTCCTGTGGGTTCTGGGGTCTGAAATACCGTTCCCAATCTTGCACAATGAACTCTTAACTCCTTGAGTCATATTCCCAGCACAGAAAGCCTTTTCAGATAATCCAGTATGAATGTTACTATTTTTTACAGAAAAATCCATGTACTTGAATTAAGAACATTACCCTATAGGACTAGAAAAAGAGATTGCTCAAGTTAGGAGCACTGTGTACTTCCAGAAGACCTAGGTTTGATTCCCAGTATCCACAGTGTGGATCACAACTGTCTGTAACTCCATTCCCAGGGGATCTGATGCCCTTTTCTGGCCTCTGTGGATATCAGGCACACACATGGTGGGCAAACATATATGCAGGCAAAATACCCACACACATAACAAAATTTTAATTGATTCTTGGAAAGAACATTATGACAAAAATTCCACCTTCACTCCCAAAATAATATACATGCATGTATAGTTTAGACATTCCAATACTTAATTACTTTCTAAAGTATGCATGCATACAAATATGTTTCACATGTTTTAAACTCTGCTATGAATACCTCAGAACTCATTGTCTGTAACAATGAGCAGGGCCTGCTTGCTTGTTGGGGTTTCTGTCCCGCCCGGTCCCCCACAGCCGGCAA
>LOJH01043045.1:0-14073 GCA_001685095.1 Ellobius talpinus
CTGTCATTCCTGATTAGAAGACCTCAGTATGTTCTCGTTCTCTCTCTCTCTCTCTCTCTCTCTGTGCCCCCTCCTTCTAAGAGGGAAGGTCAACAGGCCCAGCTGTACTGAGCTTTTGTGAGTAGGCCAGCAGAACTCCCAAAGATGGTGGCAGTTTTGCTTGGAGGGTGGTCCTGTACAACACATGCCTGCTAATATACTTGCAGATCCATGTATGAACACACATGAACACTCATTTGCACACACATACCCACACAAGTAAGTGCTCACACATGTGTGTGCTCCTGCCCCTCCCCACCCCGCACAGAAGGCCTGGGTGAGACCCATCCACAACGGGAGCCTGTGGGCTGTCTGAGCTCAGAACTGCACTTTCATTAGCGGGTTTTTTTTATTTTTGTCTAACTCAGACTTCACAGAGCCACCGCCAGTTAGGCATTGTGTTCCCCTCACCTGCAAACACAGCAGGCTCCAGAGGGGAAGCAACCTTCCAGGAGGACCCCGTGCACTTACATCATTTGGATTTCATCATCAGGGATGCTGGAGGGCAGGGAAGTGAGACCTCAGGCCAGCTTCACAAAGAGTGGGCATTCCATTTTCATGCCTAACAGGGTTGAAAGGGGACCCTAGTCAGCAAACCCAGGGTCCATGTGTGCACATTGGGTACACACACCTCCACAGTTCTGGGAGCTCTGATTCGGTTCAGGATGGATGAAGCCAGATGCGAAGTTGACAGAAGGAGGATGCCAGGCCATGGGCTAATGAGCTGGGAACTGAGCATGCCTGTGTTTTTCTACATCATCTCACGTGATCTCATAGAAATGCTGGCAATGCCACGCTATTCTACAGATGAGCAAACAGAGGCTCAGAGAGGTACAGCCTTGCCCAAGGGTATACACAGCCGTGAGTGACAGGCAGGGACCAAAGTCAGGTGCATTGGTTCAGGGTACAGCATTCCTGCCTCAGCCTTGTGGTATCCTTGGAGCCACTCACATTTGCTGCTCATTGCTTCTGGGAATGCCGCTGCCTTCTCTCCCCACTTATCTGGTAACCTTGAGGTCTCTGTAGTCTGTGAGACCTCAGAGGGCAGGCATTTTTTGTATCATCTCATTCAATTATGCCTGACAGAAGAAATCATGTCCACAGGGCTCTACACAGTGGGGATCCGAGGAGAGTGAGGCTCTCTGCTCTTACCTGAGGGCAAAAGACTCCCTCAGGCCCACAGCCACTACACACCCTGAGTCTGAATTAGATCTGCAACAAATAGAGATGTGGCTCCTCAAGGTGCAGTCAGTGTAGGGACCACACGAAACAAAGATGACCCACAGGGCCTGCAGGTATGACAGACTAAGGGACAGCAGGGAGCTGCCATTGATCTGCTCAGAACATGAAGTCCAGGTGAAATGCTTCAGGGGACCCAAGATGCTGACAGACACCGAGTCATGGCACTCAATTCCCAAACACCCTCCACCAGCCCATTTACTACCCCACCACAAGCTTCTTAAACGGGCAGGATGTTCAGAGACACAGAAGCTGGCTCAGTGACCAGGATCCCTCGGTAGAGGAAGGGACCTCGGACTTTTGTGATTCCGCATACTCAATGAGGCAAGTCAAGGGGAACACTAGTCCCCACAGCAGTGTGGGGGGGACCTCTCTCTGTCCTGTCCAGTGTGCTCTGTCGCTGTCTGTCACCACTGAAGACAATTCCACTTGTGCTAGACGGACACGTTCTCAGGCAGGTCTCAGTGCAGATTGTTTCTGCAGTGTCCGCCTTCACAAGGTCAGGGATTCAGGATGCTGTTGAAAGACTGGTTTTTGGAGGGAGGCAGATCAGAACGGAATCCCAGTCCTTCTACCTGGCAGTGTGGCAGAGCTGTGGCTCTTTGGCTGTCTTCCAATCTGTCCAAGGAAGAAGTGATACCTAACTTTCTGAGCTGCTCTGAGAATCCAGTGCCACCATGCCCCGCAGGCCCAGTGACCTGGGAGAAGCCTTCTTCCTTTCCATTAGTCACCTCCCAGGAGAGTATTAGTCATTTCAGGGGCCTCCCTGGAATGTAAAGAGCAGCTGCCAGGGCAAAGTTCACCCTGCCAGGTAAATACTCGCTGAGAGCCTAGTTGATAACCCAGTCTAATCGGCAGTCTGTAGTTCTGTGAACTAAAGGTTTAATGAGAGGAGAATTGAAACCCTTTAAAGTCACTTCCACTGTCCCTGTCTCTGAGGCACCACCCATGGGCACTCTTGAGTCCACACAAACCTGCCCTGTGACACTGTATCTCATCCGACTACTTCTGCCAGGTCACCTGCCTTTGTCTCTTATGCCACAAGTCACAGAAACAAGCTCATCAGCCATCCCCGAGGAGGAGAGTTCTGATCCTTTGGCCCACTGGAAAGGGACACACCTCTCAGCCCATTTCACTCCACCCTCTGTAGGGAGTCCAGCCAGCGGCTTTCAAACTCAGACCCTCAGAGAGGACACTCAGCCTCCTGGGCCACACCTCTAGAGCCACAGAGGGGTGAATCAAGAATTTGCATTTCTAAGTACTGGCAGCTCACATAGTAATCCTAGCACACCCAAAATGAGGGAGGAGAATTGCCACAAGTCTGAAGCCAACCTAGACTATAGTATGAAACTCTCGTCTCAAAAAAACAAAACAAAACAAAACAAAAAAACAGGTTGGCCTCGAACTCAGAGATCTCATAACTCTCACTGCTCTATCACAGCTGTCTCTCCTACAACCTCCCTAACAAGGAACTCTTGAGGAGTCAAATGAGCTAGCACATGGTCTGCTCTGCACAGCAGAATTTGTTGACTATCACATCGTGCAACATAACAAACAGCTAAGCCTGGATGTGATGATGCACCCCTGGATTTTTAGCAGGAGATGGAGGCAGGATGCTGTCAAACTCTAGACTAGCCCAGGATATGCAGTAAGATGCTCCCTCATTAAACAGGGGTGTGGGGGTGTGGGGGATGGGTCTGTAAGTCTTGGTCCAGGCTTTCACATCGGTCATGTGACTTCGAGGACAGCATCTTGCCTCAGTTTTCCGTCCCGTCCGTACTAAAATGGTAATGATTCTCACTTTCCCTTCCATGCGGGACATTCAGAAGCCCTAAATAAGCTGTGAGAATGTGCTTTGCAAATGGTAACCGTGGTTTAAACCCTGGCTCTTTGCAGTTAGATAGTGTGGAAAAAAATGTGAACTTGAAGACAGAGGTAGCTTTCGGCCTGCTTTCCCCATCTCAGGGGGGAGGCAGAAAATGAGAAGTGGAGCAGGCTGATGCTTATTTAGGGAACCCCTCAGGGTCTACCCCTGTGCTCACCTGCGGCTATTCCCAGGGTGACTGCAGACTCAGGCTGGGCCTCATGCAGCTCCATCTTGAGAATCTGCCCCAGGATGAAGGCCAGCCTGACACCTAGGTTCTGATGCCGACTGGACCCTCTCATGGGGTGTCCCAGGCAGCACCCAGACCAGGCAGTCCCAGAAACTCCTTCCATAGCTTCTCAGCCTTTGCCTCCTTCTCAGGCTGCCTAAACCCTCAGCCTCTGGGAGCTGGGAACCCTGGAGCTGTGCGCCTTGCCTGCCACTGATGCTCCTCAGCAGGAGAGAGGCAAGTATCCCCCTCCTTTCAGCAGGAGCACACAGCAGCCACAGGCCTGTTTAATTTAATGCACTGTGGCTTGCCGGGTTGCCCCTGGTAACAGCTTCAGCTGCTGCTTCCCAAACAGCCAGGACTTTTAAAGGGACAGGCTATTTTCATGTTGGCATTGCACTGCAGAGGGAACAGCATCCAGGAGCTGCTCCTGGCTGACAGGAACCCAGCAGCACTCCGAGGCCTCCACTCCATGTCCGCTGACGCCCCCCACTCCATGTCTGCTGACCCCATCCGTAACCCAGAAGCCCGCCTTCGGCATCACTCGCAAGTGAGATTTGTCCCTTGTATCACTCAGATAGCTGCAGTTCTGAAAATCAGTTTAGTCTCCAAATTTGGAGGGTTGAGGAGAGAGGAGAGTATAGGCCTAAGAGCTGCTCCTGCAGTTCAGGGATAGTGCCACCAGGTAGTGACATGGCTTCCACTGTGAGATTCTAAGATTCTTAATAAGCATGTTCTGAATTTGAGGATGTTGACAGTGAGCAGAGTGGCGGGGGAAAGTGTCTGCTCATAGACCTTGATGTTAACGCATGTGGAGCTTTGGGTAAATCACCCCACCTCTCAGGTCTCAGGGTCCCCGGACGCATAACACGTCCTTGTGGGAAAGAGCTGCCTTCTCCAGCTGTGTTGTCTCAAATCAGGAGGGTGAGAAAAAAGTTGGCCATCTTGGAAATTCACCACCTTTATTACCTAGCCATGGCTTCTCTCCCTGTCTGTCTGTTCACCAGCTCCAGCTCCAGCTCCCTCCTCCTCACTTCACAAACAATGTTCTTTGCCTTTCAGGTTACATACATTTGTACACACACGCACGCACACATACACATACACACACACACACACACACACACACGCACACACGCACGCACACTTTACCCAATATCCGGTTCACTGGCTGTGACTCCCTCCCACCTCACGCACACACACCCTCCGGGTTACTCATTCCCTCACATCCCCACGAAGCTGCTCAAGTCAGTCCCTCCTCCCACCAGATACCCTGGTCCCTGTCTCTCCCTCTGAAGTGCCACAACCAACTCAAGACTCAGCTTGAAAATACATCCTCTAAATGGGCGGTAGTGACACACACCTTTAATCCTGGCATTTGGATCTCTGAGTTCGAGGCTACCCTGGTCTACAGAGAGAGTTTCAGGATAGCCAGGGCTATACAGAGAAACCCTGTCTCAAAAAAAAAGAAAAGAAAAAAAAGAAAAGAAAAAAATAAAATACCTCCTCTGGCTGGTGGGAGTGGCTGGAGATGGTCTACCATCACTATCAGGGCTTTGGGTCAGACTTTACCCCTCCTCCAGGGTTTGACAATCTGCATGGTGACAGGAACCAGGAACATGGGCTATGGAGCTAAACAAACATCAGTTCCCCAGAGCTGCCTTCTCCAGCTGTGCTATCCTGGGCAAGTCACTTCCCTCTCTGCACCTCAGTGTATTTACCTGTAGAGGAACTAATATCCAGGTTCTAGGTTTGCTGTGAGCTCCGACAACAGGCATGAGAACCTTGGCACACACACCAGGCCTCTCCATACCCAGGTCTGTTTCCCTAGCCAGTTTATAAGCCTTTTAATGTCAGGGTTCAACAGTCACTGGAGGCCACATCCGCGCAGCACCTCAGAGGTGCTCAGAAAGGCTGGCTGATCTGAACGTTGCTGGAAGGGGAGAAGTGTAGGGAATGAGGTGAGTGAGAGCCCAAGCTGAGAAGGCAGGAGAGGTGGGCAGGGAGATGACTGTGGGGGAGGGGCCAGAGGCAGAGCCGCCCATATGCACTGGGGACTTTATTGGTTTTCATTAAAACTCCTTCCCAAGGCAGGAGGAGCTACTCCTGTAAATAGCAGCATAAATATTTTATCGGGTGCCCGAGTCAGTCTAAATGCACAGCAGGGTTGGCGAGAATAATAATGGGAAAATATTCAGGGAGGCTGGGTGAGCTGAGCTCGGTGGACTCAGTAACATCCCCAGAGAGGCTTTCTTGGGAAGGTGGAAGTGGGGAAGGTGCCAGAGGGAAGCAGGAGGGGAAGGAAGAAAGGAGAACACAGCTGAGCAGAGCTGGGGCTGGGGGACCAGAGACTAGGTAGAGTTAGCTGGGGAAGACCATGTTCCACACCTGTTCCATGAGGGCTGCTTCACTGGGGACTCATGTGGCTCATCTCAAAAGCCCTTTGATCAGAGAAGTAAAGCAGTTTGCCTACGGCTGCCCAAACAGGCACCGACATCAAGGCCGTTGATGGCCAAAGGCCCCCCCACTGTACCTGTTGCTGCTTCAAGTTCAGGCTCACAAGCATGGGTGCTTGTGAGCACCAGTCTGAGTGTCTCCATAACCACCATACAGCATGTCATTCTCTGCTTCCTAGATCCCAATAGAAGAGAAAAGGAACTGGTACTTCACCATGGCAACGCTCTTCATCAGGTCAGGCCTGGGACTGGAGATGGGTTGGAGATGGTGGAAGAGGCATGGCCTGGAAGCCAGGCTGAAGATGGAGTAGAGGTGGGTGGGTGCCATGGCAGCACTCTGGGGTCGGCCACAGCCCTTTCCTGTCCACAGGCTGGACGGCATCTTGCTAGAGATGGGCAGTGAGGAGCAGAAAAGGCTGCCAGCCTTCAACCGCACCCTGGCCTTGCTCCGGCAAGTCCTCAAGTCCTCAGACTCGCGACACCAAGGTAGGAACTCCGGGTGGGGTTGAAGAGCCTCTGTCCTGCTGTCCTGCCCCTGTCAGTAGTTCTGTCTGACTCCATCCCTGTCTCTTTTTGCCTCACCCTGGCTCACCTCACAAACCTGTGTTTACCCAAGGAAGCCCAGGATCCTTAGCATAGCAGACTCTGGTGGGATGCCAAAACCTGTGGTCCCACCACTGAGTGGCATGTGAAACATCATACAAAGGGCTTGGATCAGTGGTAAAACAATTTACCCATGTAGAAACAGGCAAAAAGAGCTTACTAAGGTATGCTTCAAGGAAGTAGCAGGGAAATCACTGCTTCTTCAGGGAAGAGAGAGTAGCCACTGAGAGGGAGTTTCTTTTACAGCTGTTGAGGGGGCTTACTTGGCATTGTTTCCTACGCCATTTGTATGGGGAACCCTATCTGGGTGGAGAGGCTCCACCCTGTGCCATCTTGTTTAGTAGGAACTTTGGCAGTAAGTTGTTTTCCTGGAGATTGGTCATTTGTCCAAGGAGCCATGGGGTCAGGTTCCAAAGGTTGTGGCCAGGCTGTAAAAGCATAGGAATTTTGCTTTTATTTGGGGCCTTTTGTTTCTCTACTCAGAAACCCGAGGTAGCCCAGAGTGTTAGCATGTGTTAGATGGTAAGGCCACCACCAGACACAAGCCCACTAAGCGTACAATGACACAGACCAATATCTTAGAATATACAGCATGTGTCTCCACCACCTTCCACCCCCGTCTATGGTTAGGGAAGAAGGCTGTGTAGGAGACAGGTAAGTCACTCGTTCTAAAGGCCAAACAGCAATCACAGGGACTGCACTCCCAGGAGGCCAGAAGGGCTATGTCCCTGAAATGACATCTCCTGTGTGACATGTTTAGACACAGAGTAAGCCCCAGACATGGACTGCCATACCCTCAGGAGTCCTATAATGTCCCTCTGCCTTCCATCTTCTCTGTCTCTGGCTCACGCTGTGGTCCTTTTCTTTATCTTTATGGGGACCAATGCCTACAGAGGAGTTGACCCCCATCTCAGCTTACGCTTACCCTGCCTCCACTGCTCTCTAGAGACCCTACCCTCTCTTGCCCTCACCCAGCTTTGGCCTGGTGCTATGTTGGCATGCTGCTGGAGAGGAAGGACACCTTCTTCACCACCCCCTTGGGTGTCCACGAATGCGGATACTCAGGGACGGAGCCCCTGGACTGCTTTGGCAAGGTACGTGTATGTCCTGGGTACACCCACTTCGCAAACTTGGGACTCCCCCAGAGCCCTCTGCTTCTCTGGGCCAACCCCACTGAGTGACCCACCCAGAAAGAATCCTACTCCAGCCCTCCACCTCCATCCTCTCCTCACCCAAAGGACAAGTGTTCCTTTGTTTCTTCGTGCCTGCTCTGCTCTGCCCAAGGTCAACACCTTCCCCACCTAAAATGGCCCACACCCATCCCTCCAGCCTTGAAATGGGTCCTGGAAAAATTCCTCCCTCAGCTGTGTTTCCTTTCCCTCCCAGGGGTTTAATAGAAGGGACAGATTTATTGGGGTGTCCTTACTGGGTCTGTCCTCAGGCCTTGTGGCCCTGAGACAAGTCATTTAGAACCACCAGTAGCAATACCAACATTGGCAGGGAGACGCTGGCCCAGTTAGAAGCCCCATAAGTATGAGGAGGTTGAAGATGACTCTGGCCTACGTCTTATCAGTCACATGACAGGAGAGGAAAAGCTTAAGAATGTGCCAGTGAGCTAGACTCCAAGGAATTTGGGGCTGGTAGGTTTGCCCCAAAGTGTAGGATCCAATATGGTTACTGTATGACTAAGCCATGTGGATGCTGGCCAAGGGTAGGTAGGATCTGTGAGTGTGGTGGCTCAGCTTTATGCTTCATTCCCCTCTTCCTCCCTTCATAGGCCATTGAGATCGCCAAGGACCATCCTCCCATCCTGAATCGCCTGGCCAAAATCTTCCATTTCCTAGGAAAGCAGGATATGGCCATAGGAACCTGCAACATGGCCCTTGATGTGCTTAGAGACCCACAGCTCAACTGGCAGGCATACAGCACCAGGGCCAAGGTGAGACAGCCCCGCCTCATTCTGTCATCAGGTATGAGAGGCCAAAGGTCAAGGGCAAAGATCCTGGGGCCAGTGCCCTGGAATCTTCATGGCTGAGAGCTTAGGAATCGTCTAGACACTCAAAATGCCTGCCTTTTGAGCTAAGAGTTAAGTTTGGTGCTGTGTGTAAACACGGAAGCAAACATATCCCAGGAGTCCGTTCATGACTGACTGATTGCTATATTAGGTCCATCTTTAGCGATTTCACTGTTTCTCGGGAGACTGGGCTGCACCATATCCTCAGGGCTCCCAGTCACACACTGAGGTGAGAGTTGCCTCCCTCGGTTCTCCTTGCTGGACCCAGCTCTACCTCTGCCACCCCTCAGAATCCAGCTGCTTGAGGCCACAGCTACAGCTCTGAACTCATTTTTCTCCAAGTTAATAAGTACCCACCTACACCCTTCATCGGCTCTACTACCTTTTCATTGTGCTTCCAATCCGGTCTCCATGGCTGCAGGAAGTAAACAGAAAATTTCTGCCTTGTAGTTGATGCAGTAGCTACTGATAATAAGGATACTCACTGTAAAGCCAGAAGGTGGCGCTACAAAAATCTTCCAAGCTGTGCTCTGTTTAATCGCCCAAGAATCCCCAGAGAAGTGAGGCATGTGCCAGTCTACGGATGGGGCATGGCACAGAGTGGCAGCCAGCTTCCTCAGGGTCCTGCCTTAACTTTGCTAGAATGACAGCCTTAGCTCCTCCATATGCTCCCTGTGGTTCCACAGGTCACACTCACTACTCAGATGACCAGAGCAAGAAGGAACATGGACAGAAGGGAATACACAGAGCAAGGATGGAAGCCAGGAGCCCAGACCTGGCTATGATAGCTTTGTCCAACTCCTGTTCTGACACGCTTTCTTCCATCCTGTTGGCCTGGGTCTCCACCTAGAATGCTCGCTTGGCAGATATACGGTTGACTTCCTTCCTCCCTTCCTGCAGGCCTGACAGAACTTCAGCTTTTTTTCTAATGACCTCTTATTGAAAATGTCAAACTACTTGCCAGTATTTTCTGTCCTTCCCTGCTTTACTTTTCCTTATTTTGTTTGTTTGAGACAGGGCTTCTCTAGCTGTCCTGAAACTCACTCTGTAGACTAGTCTGGCCTCGAACTCAGAGATCCTCCTGCCTCTGCCTTCCAAGTGCTGGCATCAAAGGCATGCACCATGACCGCCTGGCTACTTTTCCTTTTTAACATCCAAGACACTGTTTACTCTTTGTCCTGTTGATTGTTTCTCCTTACTGACACAGAAGTTCAACTTTGTCATTTTATTTTTCACTGTGTCCTCAGTGCCTGGCACATAGTTTTGGGAATTGCCAGCTTTTCAAATTAGAAAATGGAGTTCAGTTGTTATAACACTTCCTCAAGGTTATATGGCAGATTGTGGGGGCATTCAATACATGTTTGCTGGAAGAATAGATGGATGAATGAATGTTCTTAATTCATCCTGCTCCTCACTGTATAAGCAGGGAGGAAGACCCAGAATTGGGAGTGGTTACCCTAGCTGGCACAGAACTAAGACCCAGGGCTCCTGGGTCCCAATCTGGGGTGACAGGCTTTCTGCAGCCACACAGGATGCCCCTGGTTGCTGCCAAGAAGCAACCTGGCTTTTTGTGATATCAGAAAGGAGGCAGACGTCTTGGGTAGAGGGTTTCCCCTGAGTTGCCCCTCTACTGCAGGTTCGAATCAGAGCCTATGTCCACGACCTGGAACGGGCCAAGGTGGGGCTTGGGGGTATGCCAGACAGGAATCACCTGGCCTGTGCCAAAGCTGACCTTGAGGAAGTGATCAAGGTGCACCCAGGCCTCAGGACCTACCTAGACATCGGCCAGGTAAGAGCCAAGGGCTGCGTGGACCCTGAGGACAGAGAGGAATACATGGTGTGGGCCCTGCTCTCTCCTCCTCCAACTGTCCCGTGGATTGGATGCAATAATGTGTGTAGATGTTTAGAAGCCTCCCTCATCCCACCCTCTACCCCTCAGCAGTCAGTACAGGTCATGATGTGCTCAGGGAAGGGCTATCAAAGGTGACCACATCATAATTATATGTGGGAGAGCTTAAGGTTAGGTGTGGAGGAGCTAGGACTAGAACCCTGGTACAGGGTTTTCCAGGGGGCAGGAGAAATGGTGGGAACTGCTTAGGGGGGCTAGGGTGTGAAGGAGGAAGGCTAAGAGGCCACCCCATCCAGGTTTACTACTACATGGGCGTGGATGCCATGAGGGAGCTGCTGGCTGTGGATGAAGCCGCGCTCAACCAGGCGCTGGTCTTCCTGGCGAAGGCTGGCGAGTTGGAGCTGGGAGACACGCTGCCGGAGCTGCAGCTGCTGCGCGGCAAATGCTTGCGAGTCCAGGGCGAGGATGCCAATGCTGCGGCCTGCTTCAAGCGTGCAGTGGAACTGGACGACACGGGATCCAGCCACACCGAGAGCTTCGGCTGCCTGCTCGAGGCGCTACTGGCCCAGTGGAGCCAGGCACAGCTGAGCGACGGCGAGGTGGGCTGCGAGGTGGACATCTGGTTGTGCCACGCCCGGAGCAAGTACCCAGCGGCACGCCTTCGCCAGGAGCTGCAGCGTGTGTGGCGTGGCCACACAGATGAGGTTCTGGGTCTGGCTGGTGCCCTGGTAGCCCAGGGACGGCCGTCACTAGTGCGGCTGCTCTTTGAGACCATGGAACACGAGGGTGAGGACGCTGGAGGACCATGCAAAAATCGAGCATCCTCCTCCTGAGTCAGATGCTGATGCCCTGATGAGGTCTGATTCCAAAGAGGCCCCACATGGATGACTGAGTCTAGTCACGGCACTCAAGACAGGCCACCTGGAAGGGTGAGCAGAGCCAGATGTTTTCTGCGTTGAGTTATAGTTTAGTTGAAGGCTTGCCTAGCAAGCATGAGGCCCTGGGTTCATTTCCTACACCTGAGGGGTGGGGGAAATCAAAGCAGATTTTCTCCCCACACCAAAATTGGGAATGGGTATTTTGAAACGTTTTATAAATTTGAAATACCCATAGGGCAGGAAGGGGGCGCTTGCAGGAAATTCTGCAGAAAAAGGAGTCTGGGAGCAGGCACGAGAGGCCAATGGAAAACTGCCGCTTGAAGAAAAGAATTTTACAAACATGCAGGGAAAATAGGATAATTCAATTCTGACAGAAAAGATAGCTGTCTCTGATGTGACTTCCTATCAAGTCTCCTGGCAGAAAAGATAGCTGTCTCTGATGTGACTTCCTATCAAGTCTCCTGGCAGAAAAGATAGCTGTCTCCGATGTGACTTTCTATCCCAGATGTCTGAGTGACTGCCATTGGAGTCCCAAGGGCCACATTGAAAGTTTAGCTGAGTAGTCTCAAGTCTTCAGCCAGAAAAGTCCAGCTAAAACAGACCAAGGTAGCACTGTGCTTGGGAGCCAGCAGGGTTCTGACTTAAGCCCAGGCACTCAGAGCCAGTTCCTACCTCGCCATCAGCGTCCAGCAAGCCTTTCTGCTTTGGTCAGCCTTCCTGGAAGGTATCCCGAAGTCCCTGAAATAAAACTCATCAGAAACACCCTCACTCACCTTCCCTGTCCTCTCTGCATCTCTGCTCCTGTCCTGTTTAGTTTTTTGTTGTTTATTGTTTTATGATAACCTCAAGGACTTTTCTGAAAACCTCGTTCACACATTGTATGGGCAGTCAGAAAACACCCATTCTAATTTCCCTCTGGGTTCTCTGCACATTGACCAAACGTCACATAGGTCAAGAACCCCATTGCCTGGGCTGCCCACTATGTGCTACACATAGATCAAGAGGCATTACCTCTTCACTTCATGGATGACAGAGACACAGACAAGGTCCCAGACAGATGAAGAGTCATCACGGAGGCAGATCACCCCACTCCCTGTCACCTCCCGGCTGGAGGCTTACAGATGTGACATCTTTGGTCAGAGTTAGGCTCTCCTGGTGCTCTAGGACCTCTCTGCCCTTCTACATCTTGTTTCCTCTCTGGCTTTCCCCAGCCATTACTGTCCTAGCAAGTGCTCAGCTCAGAGGCAACCCCCCATCCTAGAAGTTCCTTTGCCTCTTCTCACATCTCATGAACCCCACCTTTCTCAACATGAAGGATTTATTGGAACCGTATCCCACTGTATGACATTCATGGATGTTGTGACCAGGACTGTAGCTCAGGGACTCTTGAGGTCTAGAGTTCAGCCAGAGCTGTGGCCATTGTACCTCCTGCTCAGCTTCATGCCAACTCCCCAATTCCATGAGTGGGAAGCTGAAGCCCAGAGACTGGTCCAAGGTCAAGCTCAAAACTGCCACCCCTTTCATAGTCCTTTCAGGGATGCTGTTTACTTCTGTCAAGTCCATGAAAACCTCAGTTCTTCCATTTCCTGTCTCATCAAATACATGGCAAGCACAGGCCAAACTCCAGAACAGCTTTGGAGCCAGAACCAACCCTGTCTTTGCCTTGCCTTCAGAGAGGTGGCAGTCTGGATCAGGCGCAGCAATTTGAAAAACACCTTATGAACCACCCTCAGGACTTAAGATCTACAAAGCTACTAGAGATCTATGGAAGTTATTGAAAGGCACCCCGCCCCCAGCTGTCCTCAGCTAGCCTGAGTGGCCATTCTGTAGCATAGGAAAGAATGTGCTGTCCCAGGACCTGGATCTTGGCTGCTCCTCTTCAATAAGCCATTGTCAGGTCAGGCTTGGAAGTTCCTTGTGCTGCCCCCTGAGTGTCTGGGAGGACAACTGTCACACAGATGAAAGCACAGGAGCCTCAGTTCTTGCACTGCCTGCCTTCTCTTCTCCTGGATCTCACAGCTGGGAACATCTGTTTAAGGGTATGAGCGAGGGATGCGAAAGACTATAAAAATGAACAGGATTCCCCAATTAGAGCTTTCAAAGACCCTTAGTTCTCACCTGCTCCCGCCTCCCATCTCCTGATCACTGAGTGGGAGTGTCCACAAACCATTGCTTACAGCAGACAGGCAGATTGCTACATCACAAAGGAATTAATTGATAGTCAGGTATAATGGCTCACACCTGTAATCCCAGCGCTCCTTAGGCTCCGCCTTGGGATCGAGACCAGCCTGGGCTACATAGTGAGTTCCAAGTCTGCAGAGTGAGAGCCTGTCTGGAAAGCTAAACAAATAAAAGAAGACATTTTTAAAAGGAAAAGAAAAATAAAGATGGCAAGAAAGCCACAGAAAACAAATCAGTTCATTTTCAACAGGTCTGTCCTTTTATAGAGTTGATATCTTTTCCTAAACTTTTTACCCCAATTCAAGTTCATTTTCTGGGGCCATAGAGCATAGACCCTAATAAGTGAAGTGACCTTGAATAGACTCTTTGCTCTGCTCACCATTCTCTTCCTAGCATGGTGCTGTTGTGCAGTGTTGCCAGCCAGGCTATGCTATGCTCTGACCTGGGTGCTCACAGCTAAGGTGCGTAGGTGTGAGCAGCTAAAAGCTGTTTAGTGCAGGGTTTCTCTCTCTCTCTAAACAGCCCCCGACCCCAAAGGGAGCACCCTGCATGGATGATGGTGGCTGGATGCCAAATGAAGTGAATGTCTCCTCAGGCTGTTGACTTTTCTTCTTGTTTAGGGAAGGGGAGGATAATGACATTTAGCACTTTACAGCTTAACAGTAAAATGATCAGATGGAAACAGATTCCAGACTGAAGCTCTGCCCCCCCCGTGCCCTCC
>LOJH01043047.1:0-14073 GCA_001685095.1 Ellobius talpinus
ATGCTCCTGGCAGCACCAATCTACTTCAGAGAAGATGATGGGCATCAAAGAAACGCTCCATGGAGTTTACTTTCTTTGTGCCAAAAGTTAGCAACTGGGCAAGAAGGTGCCCTTGCCTCAACTGCTGACAGTATGCTGTCCAAATTGGACATGTGGGACACAAAAGAGAGTGACTGCCAAGCCTTGCCAGGACAAGGAGGACAGTCCTTCAAGAATCCTGCTTTATAGAAAAGTCTGTAGAATAGTCTAGGCCTGTAAGCTGAAGATGGATGCCCCAATGTTGCAGAGGAACTTTAGGTGACTGTTCAGGCAGTCAGCTGTTTCTGTCATTTCTCACATTTTTTGGAAGTTGCTTGCTTGCACTTCCTGCTTATTCAGTATTATTTCCTCCTCAGGATTCTGATAAAGTTTAAGACTTTGTAGTTATAGTTTTCCTTTGTTACCAGATTCAGAAAAGAATTTTACTAAAGAGGTGTAAAGTGTATAGTTGAAAGACAATAAAAGATAGTTTTGGTAATGCAATTTAGGCTAAAAAGGTACAAACTTTTAGACTAATCAAGATAGGAAAGATATGGAGTATTTTCCTCTGAATTTGTCAATTGCTAATGGACTAGACATTGTTGATGTATTTACCTGTATATATTATAGTTATTGTACTTATATATAGTTTTTCTTATATAACCTTCTTTTTTATTTTATACAAAAAGGGGAAATGTGGTGATATTTTGTTTGTACTATAACAAATAAAGCTTGCCTGAAGATCAGAGAGAGGAGCTAGCCATTATTTAACCATAGAGGTCTGGAGGTCTGTACAGACAGGAATTGATATGGCTGGGTGGAGAAAGGAACTCAGTTTCTCTTTGGGGACTGAGAGTCGTAGAAGTAAGGTAAGGCTGGCTGCTCTGCTTCTCTGATCCTTTAGCTTTCACCCTCTAACATCTGTCTCCGAGTTTTTATTATTAATACAATCAGAACCTGTGCAACAGATGGGCAAAAAGAATACCTAGGGTGGCATGGACATAGAGGAGTGGGAGCCATCCCCTTTTTGGTGGGGTATAAGCAGATGCTACTTTCAAAAATGCCAGAGATACATACCCCTGGCTTTGAAATCCTAATCTATATATTCCCAGTGAAGATGTATGGAGTGCCACCAAGAGACAAGAAAGAATAATGCCCAGAGAGAAATTCCTCAGCCCAGACCCAAAAGGCAGGACAGAAGAATTTTGGTAAGCTCATACAGTGACTGGTGTACCTCACTGCAGTAAAAACTATTATAATGTTACAAGCGTAACTGAAATGTTGGTCCTAGAAGATCACCCATTAACGTCATTCCATTTGTGTGCATTAGAAACAAGCCAGACCGAACAACCTGAAGGACGGCTAGCAAACCTAACCCTGTGCTTCTCAAGTATGATGGGCGGTGAGACAAAGAAAAGCAAGAAAGTGATTAATATACATGCAAATTGTGCTTAATTCTAGAGGGGTGTGATAGATGATCCCAGGGCAATGGCTTTGTTTTTATTTTACCTGTATATATTTGTGATAAATGGGTGGTCTCATTTCTTTTTTTTCCCTTTTTGAAGTGAACTGGATTTTTATAAGAAAAAGGTTTAAGAAGAGATTGCTTAATATAAAGACACACACACAAATACACACACACAACAATAAAACAAATATTCAGAATTTTATTTGAAGATTCCCAGAGAAATGCCATGAGCTAGAATAACAGGAATAGAGAAAGGAAATAATGAATGAAAAGATGAAAGGAAGATAGGAAGGGAGGATGGAGGGAGGAGGAAAAGAGGAAGGCTACTCCATATAACAATGTAATTAAAGAATTTTTCAATTTCAAGCTATCTCTCTTTAAGCTGGAGAGATGCTTCAGCAGGAAAAGACTCCTGGATGGGAGCTCAGGAACCTGAGTTTGATCCATGAATCTTAGCTGGTGTCAGGAGAGAATGACTTAGGACAGCTGCCCACTGGTCCCCAGACCTGCACTGCAGCACATCCACACACAACTGTACATATGCACATACTAAATTTTTTAATCTTAAATTTTTTGTTTTAGATAAATCTTCAAATTTAAATCTACTTTTGGCTATGTAAAGTAATAAAGAAGAATGAGCACATATCTGAGCAAACTAACTGGTCTAGCCTTCAGGAAGACAAAATATTTTTCAAATATACCTCAAAATTACAGAGCAGGAGCCAAAAGGAATATATAGCTTGTATTCCTAAATCATGGGTAAAATCCCCATGGTTTGATATCTTTTATGACAGTTGGAGAAGAAAACACAGTTTTTAGTTTCAGTCAGGCTATATCATCGCTTCTGAAGACGGTGTCAAAAACATGCTTGAACACACTTCCTGAATCTGCTAGAACAGGTGTGAACCTACAGCTGCCTGTCAGCCAAGCGTAATGCCACCAGGAGTGCTTCTAGGGAGACAGAAAACCTCCCTGGCCGTGTTATTGTTGAGCCCGACAGGATGAGTGTTAAGATCCTCAATGATCACGTTTTATTGAGTCGGCCTTAGTGTAACACCACAGCACTTGAGTCACAGGAAATGCTGTCCTCTACGAGTTCATCCTGCATGCCACCTTAGAGCGTGGGAAGCGGATGGCCTCGCATCAGTGCCTATCCGAGAAAGGCAGTGTCCAAGGAGCCCAAGGAGCCCAAGGAGACTGAAAAATGGAGAGGCGGCACGCAGAGCGAGGGGCAAAAGTAGACTCCACGCTGATGTGCCTCCTTCATTCTACCTCTGGTCAATCCTGCAGACCCTGTCATGAGTTTAGAACAGGGCTTGCCTAGGTGCCAGTAACTGTAGGTAATTAATCTAGAGCCACACAATTTTGAACCAACACTAAGCTGGCATAAATGAAGGGTACCAGAGGCTCCCAAAAGTCAAACATCTCCCACCTTGCATAAGACTTTAATTTTAATATTTCCTCTTTTTGCCAGAGGGTGAAGGATTATCAGTGCTGTGAGGAGAGAAAAAAATCTTAAAATTCTAGACAGATGAGTGAACTCTATAAGGTGTTAATGGTATCCAGAATCATCTTGCAGGGCCTTAATGGTGCTTATAGCTTTAAATCAAGCAAACATCTAGAACAGCCATTTGATGAGCAACAGAATTCCTACAGACTAAACATACTGGGCTTCTCATTGGCACTAAGTAGATTTAGCTTACCTGTCTACTTTCACTCAAAATTTTAAAGTTTAAACTGAACTGTATAATAATTAATGTAAATTTAAATAATCTCTGTTGAATTTATTCTCACTCTGGCTGGAAGACAGCATTCATATTCCAATTTTATTTATATATAAAAAGTTTTCATTACACCAAAAACGGGTGATGGGAGCACAAAGGGCACTACCAAGTAAGACAAGCTCGTCCCCTGTGACACCAGAGGCGATTTCAGGAGAGAGCTAGCAGCCAGGTGGGGCTGCTAGGGAAATACCCAGTGGAGCTGCAAAGGAGAGCAGTGAAGACGGTCTGCCTCAAACTGGGCTGCACTGGTGTGATTCAGGTTGTAAGTGACCCAGGAAGCTCAACGGGTCCAGGCCCCCCCCAGGACCGGTCTCCCTCCTCTCTTCCCCAGGCTTGTCCCCTCAGGCACTCTCCTTCTGAGTTATGAGAAAGAGAACAGCTTTCTGAGAGCTTGTGACCTGCAGAACTGGATAGTCAGGGCCAGGAAATCACTTCAAGAGTTTAGGAGAAAAAATTGTGTATGGGTTGAACATGGTCCCCACCCCCAACTTATACAGGAGTTTAAACTCCAATGTTATAAATTAATGGCATAAGACTGTGGTGTTTAAAACAGGTCACTCAGGTGAATTCTAGCGATAGAGAGGAAAGACACTCTCTGTCCCCTGAAACACACATGTACTGCAGGCAAGAGGGACCCTCACAGAGTCTGGCCCATGCTGATGGGCCTTTCAACCTCCAAATCTATGAGCTAAACACACCCCTTTTCTATACTGATGCCTTGAGTATTTTATTATAGTAACAAAACTGGACAATGCAGTTGCAGGTTGAGTACCTCAGATAAAATCTGGGCACTGTGGCCATAAAAGAAAGATACGGGTGTTTGATCACTAAAGCATGATCAACTGAGCCATCTGCCCCTGCTTCCCTCTCGAGGGCTTTTTGTAGGGATCATTACCCATGCTCTGAGCAGGGCAATGCCCGAGTTGCGATGACCTCTTTTAGGCTCCTTGCCAAGCAAGAGGAAAAGAGGGAACAGAACCTGGTGGCTCAGGGCGGTCACCCCAGCTTCTCAGCAGGTTGAGGCAGGGGGATGGCAAGTTCAAGGCCTGCCTGGCAGTTTCGACTCTATCTCCATGGCGGCACACACCTCTAGTCCTGAGCACTCTTTATCCTCTACCTTACCAGTGCTGACATTACAAGTGTACCACCATGTCTGGCTTTGCATTTAAGACCAAACATAGTTGTTATAAGTATACTCCACAAGATGAACAGCGCTTTTGCTTTTTATTGCAAACATTCTGAACTTCTGCCATGTCTTATTCTCTGACACAGGGTTAACTCAAAATACTTTTAATTTGTGTGTTGGGAAACATAGATCTGGGTGGGGAATGGCCTCTTATAACCTCATCTCTACTCTGCAATTGAGGAGTTTTAGCTTCATGATCTGGAACTCAGCACAAATGCTCCATGCCCAGGTGGCTGCTCCTGCTGTATGCAGCATTTCTCCCCAGGTTGTACATGGCGGCCTCCTACCTACTCCAGGCCTCCATGCATAGCCACACTCCTGGCCCTCACCCTGACCTCCATTTAAACAGTACTTTCCAATGGTTGCATACCACACACCCACTGCTATGTTGTTACATGCGCTCAGCCTTTCTTGGAGATACATTTCATAGAGGATAAAATTCCTTTCTCATTAATGTATAGCAAAAACCTAGAACATCTGGCAAATATGCTGGACACTTTAGAGGTCTTTGTTAAACCATTTTCTCTTTCATTACAATGTGGTCAAAGAATGAAGTTTTTATGATAGTGGTTAATGATATTTGTGGAGAACTTCCTTTCGTGTAGCATATAGTTGGCTTTTATGGATGTTCTATGGCTATTTAAAGAAAGCACATATTTTAGGATTATTGGGCAGAGGTTGGACAAGCATATAGTAAGTTGACCCTATTGTTGCTGAAATAATTGTGTCCTTGCCAGTGCTTCTCAGCTTAACCTACTTCTGCTTATACAGACTTTTCTGTGCATTTAACAGCCTTTTATTTCATTCCTTCCTTTGAACACGTGTTCCTGACAAATGTGTGCTATAATAATTATCTGAGCAATGATCTATGAGTGGACATCTCTGGGTTGCCTGGAAATATCTGGAGTTTCCTCTCCATGTTGAGTGATGGTTTAGACGGTTTGAGAATGGAGATTTCTGGTTCCTCTGCACCCCTGCATGGTCCTTGCCTTCCGCAGCGCTGTTGGGAAGCCTGTGGTAGTAACTGTTGCTACATCACACAGTCCCTGTGCTCACTTGGTACTATTTCCCTTCTACCTTTGGAGTTTCATTATTTGACTGTTGTTCTCTTCAATGTGGAGCAATTTCAGTCCTCCCATTTGGGGCCATATTTCCTCCATCTGATGAGCTGTCCATTGTCATAACTTGTTTCTCATTCTAGAGTTCTTAGAAAATGTGCTCAGCATTTTCAGTCTGCCCTTCAAATTTCTCATGCCTTAAAAATTCCTTAAAAGGCACTCTTTTATTTTACTATTTATAAAGTTCTTTTTTGTCTTGTTTTTGAGACAGGGTTTCTCTGCAGCTTTGGAGCCTGTCCTGGAACTAGCTCTTGTAGACCAGATTGGCCTCCAACTCACAGAGATCCACCTGCCTTTTAGCCAGGTGGTGGTGGCACACGCCTTTAATCCCAGCACTTGGGAGGGAGGCAAGCAGATCTCTGTGAGTTCAAGACCAGCTGTCCTCCTATCTCTTCTTTCCATAGCACTGCTGGAGCCCTGGGGATCTGAACTCAAGTCCCCACGCTTGCCCAGCAGCACTTGACTCACGGAGCCATCTGATTGGGTTTTAAGGACTTACGCATTCTAGCAGTTCCAGTTGCTCATTGGTTGCATATCTTTCCCCAATATTGTTGTCTTCTGTCCATTTCTTCTCTTATCTCTTTACTCCTCGACAGCCTGTGTTGTCTAGAAATGTCCCCAGAGTGGTAGGTGAACTATAGAGTGCCCAAACATTGTTATTTTGGAGATGCTGTTGTCATTCAGTGGGTCATTTCTTCAGATTTAAACTTTTCAAAGTGTAAGTTCACTTCCCATGGACTTACTTCTGTGGGAATTATGTATATCATAGGTTTGACTTCTTTAATGGCAGTAAAACCAGTTTCACTTAGGGATAAAAGCAGTGGGGATAGAACCCACCAGAAAAACCAATTATGCTTCAGTAATTAATACAATACTTATATTCTCAGGCTGTTTAGTGGTTTGTTGTTGTTGTATAGCTCTCACTACATAGTTCAGGCTGGTCTGGAACTCACTATTATAGGGCAGGCTCCTCACACTCACAGGGATCAGACTGCCTCTGCCTCCCCAGTGCTGGGATAAAAAGGCATGTGCCACCACGTCCAGCTGTTCAGTAAAAACATATCTCATAATCCCAATTTATTTGTGATTGAACTTTATTTGTGACTGCATTCTCATAGTTGCTGAAACAATAATATAACAAAATAGCTACTTGGAAATGCTCAGCAGGAAGGCTGTGGCGAGCCTGTTCTGTGCATGACGAAATAATGCGGAGATGGGCTACTTTCAGGGCAGAATAGGACCAAATGCTGTGGGAAATTTTAGGCAGGCGAATCAATGTGTATGAGGCTGGCTTTAGAGGGATGTCAGTAGGCACAAGAAGGGCTTGTCAGACAAGGGCCACAATCCTCAGAGCAGGCAGGTGAGCACTTCTGCCGACCCACCACATTGCACCTCAACCACTGTCCTCACTGCTTGTTCACACTCTGAGCCTCTCAGGCAGACCCCAGGTGCCCCAACAGGCACTTCATAAGCTGATGACTGCAGAGTGTGAACGCTGATGGGCAGGAGATGAAGGGAAAGCTGTATGCACCTGCAGGAGGAGGAGAAGCATCTGACCTGGCATGGAACACATCTGTCACAAGAATCAGGGGAATTTCACACAGCACAGCTGAGTGTCCAGACAGGGATCACAACTCCTTGGCTATGCTATTAGCAGATGCCTCCCCTACAGAGGGCTCCAAGGCCTGCCTTCACATATATTTTACACCTTAAGAAAAGAAATGCAACTTTATGTTTTGCACTTGTGAGGTGGCAGGAAGAGGGAGAGCAGTTCAAGGTCATCTTCAGCTACACACTGAGTTCAGCGACATCCTCGGCTAAGTGAGACCCATTTCAAAACAAAACAAAATAGAAAAAAAAAGGTTGCATTACAATCAGCCTAGGCAATGTGGACATGTTACAGCAGAAATAACCACCCAGGACTCCTGTTACTAGCGGCTTTAACACACTCAGGAACTTGCTCTAAGGTACTGGACTTTACTTCCTGTCCTATATGGGCCATTATATTCCTGAAAAATGAAAAAGCTTCCTTTCTGAGACTTTGCAACACAGGCTGGCTGCTACCTTAGTAATAGCTCTGCCCTCCAGACACGACTTCACAGACACATTGGAGGGTAAGCTTGTTCAAAGTGGCCACTGGATTATATAGTGAGCTACAATTGGTTATTCTTGCATAGGTTGGTGTATTCTTTTAAAAATCTTATTTTTAATTGTGTGTATCTGTATATATGAATGTAGGTGCCTCAAACTGGAGATATAGAGGGTTGTGAGCCACCTGACACGGTCTCTGGGAGCCAAACTTGAGTCCCCTGCAAGAGCAATGTGTGCTGTTAGCTGCTAAGTCACGTCTCCAGTCTCCAGGTGGTGTATTTTAAATGCACAGAGTGTTTCTATTAATGAATGTTCTAAATGAGATTATCTGAATATGTGTAATATGTTTTTACTATTAGAAAGTGAATTCAAATGGCAATTAGACTATGAAGCCCCTAGCCCCTGAACTACTTCCAAACATTATTTATATTTTGGATGATATTGTTACCCATAACTGTACTTTCTGGACTCTACTGGATTTCATTTTTAAAATATAAGTATAGCTATTTAAAATAGAAGGTATAAGCAATAGGGGAAACAAGTGAGTAATAGGAGAAGCAGCATAGTATAAGGTAAGCAGATGTGGAACGCAGGCTTCTGTCTGCTCACTGCACATCGGGACTCCAGTGAGTAATTAGCATCTTCACGCTTCAGCTCACCTGGATGGTGTGCAACAGCTGCATCCACTGCCTGTGTCATCACACTGCTTGCCAACATATTAGAAAGTAGCAAAACATTTGTTTCTATCAGATTCAATGTGCTACTCTTTCTACCATGGAATAAACATTTTCCTGACATTTACTTAATTAAGAAATATTTGGAGGCTGCAGAATAAGGACTTGAAGTTATCATTTCTAATCCAGCAGTGTAAATCAGCATTTCCTCTAAGATGCACAACGAAAGCCAAAGAAGTGGACAGGATTGAATATCAATTGTGCGATGACACCAAAGTGCACTACTCACCACTGTGCAGTTGCGGGTTTTCAGGCACTGAGCTCTTGTGCAGGATCTAAGACTCTGTGCCTATGTGACCTTGGTGTGCTGTAAGATTTCACTAGGGTTCAATTTTCTCATTTGTAAATGGAAGGCTGCCATAGTACTTTCTAGAAAATTTTCTTATTAATTTTTTTGTTTAAAGCAAGCCTGTTATTTTCAGTGTTTAATATAAGTAAATACTACAAAGTACTATTTCTTTAGGTAAAATATCACTTTATCTGCTTTATATAGTTGGGCTATAAATCATATCTTATTTGACATAGACAGATTTTATATTTGACAATGCCCCTACCACAGGAAATTTGTATTTTGTTCTGGTCATGATCAAAATTAAATATCCTAAGATTGTGCTGCCCCCTGTTGACCCAGTTTCTTTAAAATATTTAAAGTCTTCTGAGAATGGAAAGCTTTTGTTCCTTAGTTATTATAGGTTAGTACTCCCATAGATGATCACCACAATGAAGTGTACATGGTAAAATACTGACTGCAGCTCTAGACAGACATGGCACATTCCCATCAGTTCATGCCAACAGCAGGCTGTGAGCGCAGAGGTGTCCCCTTCCACAGAGCCGACCCCACGGTCGCTGTTTAAAGTAATGCTGACACCTGCTGGAAAACAGGTGCTAAGCTCAACTCTGCAATGATCAGTCCTCAAAATTTTTCAGTAAACTGACAGGATATGGATTTTGAGGCCCCCACATTAGAAGATCATTTGTATTTTTGGTGTTGCAAAGGGTCTGTGGTGGTTTCAAAGAAAGTGTCCCCCACAAGGAGTGGCACTATTAGGAGGTTTGGCCTTGTTGGAAGAGTGTGCTACACAGTCTACCTCTGCTGCCTGCAGACAAGATGGAGAGCTCTCCGCTCTTTCTCCAGCACCCTGTGCCACCACGATGACAATGGACTAAACCTCTCAACTGTGGAAGCCAGCCAAGTTAATGTTTTCCTTTATGAGAGTTGCTGTGGTCACAGCAATAAAATCCTGACTGAGACAGACGGTGGTAAACTGTATTTTCCACGAATCTTGGGCAAACTCTTTCAGTCTCACCCAACTGACCAGAGCTGGGGAAATTTTCCTCTAGGAATCATTTTTGAAAGGCAAACACATTTTTATTTATTTACTTTTCATGAGTTAAACCCATGAGGAGTACAGCATCACACAGATTCTGTGTCCGGTGGTCTGTGTAGGAATGCTGTTTCAGAATTAGCATGATCTGTTACAGGGGCCTGAATTATCTTTCTCTGTATCACTTGGGTTTTTCCTGCTTTACCACCAATGGCCACTATGCTACTTATTTTTGTTTGTCTGTTTGTTTGGATTTTTTTTGTTTGTTTAATCTACATCAGCACATCTCTTGCCCATGTAGAATTGGGTTTCATCTCCAGTATAATTTTTACATTGTAAGAAGAGCCGTGTGCTTTCTTTGGTTCCACTACAATGCACCACAGCCTTCTAGGCATATCTACCCTCTAGAAGTTCTGTTTTCAGCAGATGGAAAGAGTCTAGGACGTATTTTAGAGCCAGGTGTGATGGCACATATTTGCAATCTCAGTATGTAGGTGGCTGAGGCAGCAGGACTGTGCGTTTAGGTCACAGTGAAGCGGTCCCAGGAAACAAACACAAAGGGGAAATCATCACAACCTTTGGCAGGCTTAACCTGCTAATGAGAGACGAGAAGACCTCTGTAGCATCTCGACCTATTATGGAGTCCTACCACTGAGATTCCAGCTGCTTGCTGTCGTACATTACATGCTTGTTACCTTGTTCCTATCTTGCCCAGTTATAAGGTTATATGAGGCAATGTAGTGCTTTTAAAACGCATTACTATATGATTTTATTTCCATAACATATTGGCATCATAGCTATTTTTGCCCCATTCTCTGCTTTTTGTGTACCGTGCTGTGCATCCCCCAAGGTTGTATATGGAGGAAACTGGGGGTGGGTGTGTAGAAAGCAGACATGAGAGAATTCCTCTACACTCAGTCAGGTTTCCTCCATGGCTACGCCATCTGTTATTTCTGATTCTCTGAACTTCTGGCCTTGGTTGGCTCCTCTGATCATCTCAGGTCTTCCTTAACTGGATGACTGGGGGGATCAGGTTATCACATACTACTTACCAATGCCCATGCCAAAGTGAGAACATTAGACACGAGTAAACCATACTTCCACAAAACTGGCCTTGATAGTGACATATCTCTACTCAAAATACTTAGTGCCAGAACAGTGAAGTAAGCACTTCTCAGTGTTCTGCTCCACACAAGCATCATAAGCATCAGCAAAATGTTGTGAAAAATAAACTTTTTCAGCAATCTGAGCTAACTAAAACTAGCAGTCTGAGAAGTGTTTTCACAAGGAAAATAACTGATTATCATAAGAACAATGAGCTCCACAGTACTGAAAATTTAGTTTCCTAGTTTGCCATCTTACAAAGGGGGAGCATCCCAAGCTGAGAAGACACCGAGCAAGAGAGATGGGCTGGATTGACCAGTGGCCTTCTCAGAGAACTGTTCTGACACAACTAGCCTCATAGTTCCCAGGAAAGTTCTATGCTCAAGGTTTGGTCTCCATCTCTCTTGGCTTTGGGCTTGAGCTATGTGATCATAACAGCTGTATCCTTAGGACAAGGACTGGTTACAATTCCTGGGACTGTTTAATGCTGTAACTACAAGTCACATTTCCAGCTGAAGTTAAGAGGAGGCTCATCAAAATAGATGGAAAATCTGCAAAATGAGATATTTTAACAAGTGGACAACTTCTTAGGGATCCAGAGGTAAGGTTGTGCATATGCCCTGAAAAGACCTCCTGTAGGAAGGTCCTACTCCTCACTTCCAGCTGACCTGAGGCTCTGGGCAGTCAGGAGGTGAAAGCTAAGGCAGTTATAAACTGGCTTTAGGAACACTAAAGGTATATTACAACACATGTAGCCCCATAAAATGCTAGGAGAATTAATGATTCGAGGCTTTCAGGGAATATGAGTCTAATCATTGGCTGACTACCAAAGTGACCAGGGTGCAGCAACTGCACATGATAAACAAGAGTTTACAGAATTAATCTGTCTTCAAGCAAAAAGCAGCAATAATGAGGGAAAGAAAGCAACAATAAACTGGGAGATGGAGCCCATTTATAGACATAGGTTTTTTTTAATACTTAAATTTCCACTTTTTTTTAAAGAAGAAAAAGGTTATAGGACATAAAAACAAAACAAAACAAAACACCAAAACCTCAGCAGAAGCTGTGGAAGACCACAAATGGGCTTCAGGAGAAGACTGCACATCAGAAACTTTACTTTTATTTTGTAAATCAAAAAATTAAATTATGTATATATGTGGGTTTGTGTACATGAGTGCAGTACCCAAAGAGGGTACAGGATCCCCTCGAACATTATTAACAAGTGATTCTCAGCCACCCAGCATAGGGCAAGGATCCTCTATAAGCACAGCCAACACCTTTAACCTCTGAGTCATTTCTGCAGCTCCTAAGCCTGATCTTTTAATCATGGTCAAATAGCTAATGGAAACCACATTAACATAGAATATTTATGAAGAGATGTAATGACTGTTTAAAACCTCTGATTTGAAAACTATAGCTGAGACAAGAAATTCAATAAAGAGAAAAACAACACTGAACTGGAAGGTTAAGTGATTTGAGAATTTCCAGCCCAAGAGCGAGAAAAAACAAGAAAGAGAAGAGAGCTTCAGAAGCGTGAGAAACATCATCAAGCATGATGTATCCAAATTCTGGGAGGAAGGAAGACATCTCAAAAATATGATTGAGAACATCCCAGTTTGGTGAAACACAACTGTGAGGGTTTGAATGACAAAGGCCTCATAGGCTCCTCATATATTTGCACAATGGTCCCCAGTTGGTGGAGCAGTTTGGGAAGGATTAAGACCTGTGGCCTTGTTGGAGGAGCTGTGTCACAGAGCAGGCTATGGGCTTCAGAAGTTCCCCTCCCTTCTCAGTGTTTCTCTTTACCTCATGCTATGGATCAAGCTCTTAGCTCCAGCACCAGCCTGACACCCTGCTGCCATGCTCCCCATCCTGATGGTCATGAATACTAACCCTCTGAAACTATAGGCTTCAAATAAATGTTTTCTCCTGTAATTTTCCTTGGTCATGGTGACTTACCACAGCAACAGAAAAGTAACTGAGACAGAAGTTGGTACCAGGAGTGGGTGGTATGATAAACCTGATTATGGTGGTTTTTGGAAGAATATGGAAGACTGAGATTTTGAACTAAAAAAATGATTGAATGCTGTTAGCAGGGGCTTAATGGGACATCCTAGTAGGAGCCTGGAGGACAAGAGTTAAGAGAAATGTGAACTCTGGAGGCCTAACTTAAGAGGTTTCAGCTACTGTCATTCTTACTGTATCTTGGAAAAGAATGTGGCTGCCTTATTTGCCCTTGTCATAAGAATGTGTATGCGTGAGACAAAACTGAAGCATTTGAACTAATTTGTTGGCAGGGGTGATTTCAAGACAGCCTGGTATTGATTCTGTTGCATTTTTTTTTTTAGAAATCACTCTTATGCAGGTCTACAATGAAAAAGAGCAAGCAGGGCAAAAAAGAACATACAAAATGTACAGTTTTAAGGGAAAAGAGCACCAGGAAATTTAATGTTGGAGCCAAGGCTCATGTTTAAGATGAGAAGATTAAAGAAAGGCCCGATGTGAAATGGGATTAAGGGAATGGTGCCCTCAGGGCAAGATCCCACCAAACTAAGTTTCCAATTTGTTGAAAGAAATGCCTGAGAATTTTCTGCAACCAAAAAATACTAACAAATTAAAGCTTATACAAATGTAATTCAAGGAGGGGGCTAGCCTCTATTCCAAGCAGTCAGCCCAAGTTGGCAGCATTGGTCATGTGGTTCTGGTGTCAATAAGGATACAGGAAAGGGGTTATGGAATCTTCCTCTGCGGTTAGGAAAAGCATCTGAGGCTGGGTATATGGCAGAGGAGCCCCTGAGTGGGGGTCCCGAGAGGCCATTGCATGAAGCTGTGAAAACAAAGCACGGATTGTGTTAGAGGTGCCAGAGTACTGGGGTATCTGCCAAGTAGAGCTGCAGATATGGGGTGGAGCTCGCTCACAAGAGAGAAGTGTATTGTAGTCACCAAATTTGGAAGGGTGGGACCATTTAAGCCCTTTAATATTGGACACAGAGCTACAGGACTGGAGTTTGCCCTGCTGCATATTGGTCTTGTTTCAGTCCAGTAATTTCTCACTATGTTTCCCTTCCTCCTTTTTTGAAATGGTAATGTGTATTCTGTGCCATTGTATGTTGGAAGTATGTAGTGTGCTTTTGTAGGGATTACAACTAAGAGATTGCCTTGAGGCTGGGTGGTGGTGGCACATGCACTTGGGAGGTAGAGGCAGGCGGATCTCTGTGAGTTCGAGGCCAGCCTAGTCTACAAGA
>LOJH01043048.1:0-13762 GCA_001685095.1 Ellobius talpinus
CTCGCCTGCGCTCCTAGAAGGGGCGGCCGCCTCCAGGTGACACAGACGGGACTCTCGCTTGTGCTTTCCAGATGCATCAGAGATACTTTTGGTGCGGGGCTGCTCTGCGGGGCGCGGCGCGCGGTTGGGCACTGGGGTCAGTCGCGGGAGGAGGGCTCCTCTGGGCAGCTCCTGGCGGGTCACGAGCGGCGGGGAGGTGAAGCCCAGGCCACTCTGAGGACCCCTGTCCCTGCACCCGCGCACCTCCCTGCTGTTCCCCTAAACCCACTCTTTCATTTTAGGACTGACCAAGGCCAAGTGGCGTTCGGAGGGCACTACATGGCCGAGGGCGAAGGGTACTTTGCCATGGCGGAAGAAGAGCTGACCGGCGGCCCCTACATCCCCCTGAGTGGTGACTTTGGCGGCGGCGGCAGCTTTGGCGACCGCTGCTCGGACTATTGCGAAAGCGCCACGGCGCACTGCAATGTGCTGAATTGGGAGCAAGTGCAGCGGCTGGACGGCATCCTGAGCGAGACCATCCCGATCCACGGGCGCGGCAACTTCCCCACGCTCGAGCTGCAGCCGAGTCTGATTGTAAAGGTGGTGCGGAGGCGCCTGGAGGAGAAGAGCATAGGTGTCCGCGACGTGCGCCTCAACGGCTCGGCCGCCAGTCACGTCCTACATCAGGACAGTGGCCTGGGCTACAAGGACCTGGACCTCATCTTCTGCGCTGACCTGCGTGGGGAAGAGGAGTTTCAGACTGTGAAGGACGTCGTGCTGGATTGCCTGTTGGACTTCTTGCCCGAAGGGGTGAACAAGGAGAAGATCACACCGCTCACCCTCAAGGTAAAGCCAGTTGGAGATGGGCTTGGGCACAGCGGCGGGGCTGGGGTTCGGGCAGAAGACAGCAACTTGCTTTAACTGTGGCTAGTTTGACCCTGGTGCAGACGCTTTTTTTTTTTGAAATTGTTTTTTCTTTTTCCCACGAGTAAAGTAAGGTGAGAGAATAGTGTGGTGTTTTAGTTTTCTGGGAGCTTCAACACCACAACCCCGTGCTTCCTCCTTTGCTTCCCTTCTCTTCCTTCTCTGTATGGTTTAACTCTTGACTTTCCTTCCTGGACTCCTGTCCAGAGTACATTCTGATTGGTGGAAGATTGGAATGATGTAAATACTTTTTTTTGAGTCATCTTGTGATCTAGGCTTTGGGAAAATAGCAGCTTGAAGCAGAATTGAGTCAATGGGTTTTTATTGTATTGGAAAATGTGAATAGGCTCCTACCGTGGATTCAACTGACTTTAGCGTTTCAGGTATTTAGTGATTCTCCCGGTTAATTTACAGGTTGAGGGTGTAGTAGTATGCCCCCCTTCTGTTTAGGTGGCATTTTTGTAATTAATTAAAATTGTCTGAAGGTAATTTAGTTCCTCTTTAGTTGAAACTGTAGAGTGTCACTGGAGGGCCACACTAGGGACTGAGAAGATTGATTGCCTAAGGGGGGGAGAACCAGGTGGCTGGAGAGGAGGGTGAGAGCTGAGCTGTACTCAACACTGTCTGCCTTTCTATGGATTCTGTGTGAATATTGCGTGTATTAGACCATCTTCAAAAAATAACATTTGAAGTCAGACATGACAACAGAGCCTCTTAGTATGCTGCTGCGTCTGCCAAAAGCCTCAAACTATTACTTCTAGTCTCTTTCCCAGACGGCAAAACTACTCGTTAAATGTATTTTTATTTCCCTGTTTTCCTAAGACTGTTTAAGCTTGTAGGTAGTGTTTTGCTGAAACTTGACAAAACAAACAGGAAGGAGCAAAATAATACTCAGCAGGGAAGCTGAGGTGCATTTATTGTTCTTTTTCCCCCCAGTTTTGCTCATCTTCTTGTTTTATGTTTTAAATTGTAGGAAGCTTATGTGCAGAAAATGGTTAAAGTGTGCAATGACTCTGACCGGTGGAGTCTCATATCCCTGTCAAACAACAGCGGCAAAAATGTGGAGCTGAAGTTTGTGGATTCCCTCCGGAGGCAGTTTGAATTCAGTGTAGATTCTTTTCAAATCAAATTAGACTCTCTCCTCCTCTTCTACGAGTGTTCAGAGAACCCAATGACAGAAACATTTCACCCCACAATAATCGGTGAGAGTGTCTACGGGGATTTCCACGAAGCCTTTGAGCACCTTTGCAACAAGATCATTGCCACCAGGAACCCAGAGGAAATAAGAGGGGGAGGCCTGCTTAAGTACTGCAACCTGTTAGTGAGGGGCTTCAGGCCCGCTTCCGATGAGATCAAGACCCTCCAGAGGTACATGTGTTCCAGGTTTTTTATCGACTTCTCAGACATTGGGGAGCAGCAGAGAAAGCTGGAATCCTACCTGCAGAACCACTTTGTAGGCTTGGAAGACCGCAAGTATGACTATCTCATGACCCTTCATGGAGTGGTAAATGAGAGTACGGTGTGCTTGATGGGACATGAAAGGAGGCAGACTTTAAACCTTATCACCATGCTGGCAATCCGCGTGCTAGCTGACCAAAACGTCATCCCTAATGTGGCTAATGTCACTTGCTATTACCAGCCGGCCCCCTATGTTGCAGATGCTAACTTTAGCAATTACTACATTGCACAAGTTCAGCCAGTGTTCACATGCCAACAGCAGACATACTCCACTTGGTTACCTTGCAATTAAGAATCATTTAAAAATGTCCTGTGGGGGAAGCCATTGCAGACAAGATAGGTAAAAAGGAAAAAGAAAAATACAAAACGACAACAACAAAAAAGGCGTGAGCCATCCCTACTAGGGATGTGTCTTGTGCACTGGGGACATGCTCCTGATTGCTTGGCAGTGCTTATGGATCTTTCCATTGGTAAGGGAGCATGATCTCGACTTGTCACCCTCTTTAGCCACCCACCCCCATGTGGTCTCTACCCAATTGGAGTGTATCTTGAAACAAAAGAGGCCCATTAGTTAAAGCAGCCAGGTCCTCCCAAGATAACAAGGGAATTAAAAAAATGGCTTGATTGTTGACAATATGGGTTTGCAACAACTACTCCCATAGCTCTGCCATAGGTGAGGGGGAAAACTTAAAAGGTGGCATTCACAAAAGGGAAAATACAGAGGAGAAAAGCCTTGTCTATCAGTTGAGGAGGTCAGGAAGTAACTACTTGGGAAAAGAGGGACTCCTCCTGGGGATTACCATCTGGCTTGCAGCAAGCGCTTTCTCTCGAAGATCCCAGTCTCCTCACAGAAACTGCTCAATCCAAATGAACAGTAGTATTTTGACGCTGTTCTCGTAATGAGCAGTAGAACTTAATGATGACACATTCATTCCAGCTTTGTGCATAGCTCGCGTTCTTAAAGTGTGAAGACGCAAGCAAAAACCATTGTAGCCAAGAGAATATGCTCAAGGACCAAAGATTTAACAGATACGAATCCCCAAGGAGAAGAGATAGACCAGGATATATAAAGACTTACTATATTTGTTACACATCAATACACATCAAAGTGCCTGTTGCTTTCAGAGGATTTGAAGTGGAAAGGGTTATTTTACGGTTTAATGATTATTTTACTTTATCAGGGACTCAAGAAAAAAATAAAACAACATATAAGCTTGTGAATGGTGGAGGAAATGCCCTATTTTTCTTGGCAAATACCTATATAAAGTTAATATTGTTTGGTGTGATGTTATCATAGGTATGTGTGAGTATATTGTTTGTGTGTATATGCACACACATGTATGTGCTATGTATGTATATACACACACTCCTTTGTCTATGACCTATAAAATAATGTATCAAATAGGAAATTTTAAAATACTGTGCATTTTATTTTTATTTTTTGGTAGGATCATAGAAGACATGGGCATACTGCAATGACAAATTAAAACCCATATAAAAATAAGACAATGGAGAGAAATGAGTAATATATTTGATAGGAAGAGCAGAGATTATACATTTTTAGTGAGTTTTTTCTTTTCAGTGAACCAGAGAATTTCACAAATGGGAGAATTTTTGGTAGAACACTTTTTAATTGACTTGACCTGACATTTTGAGAGTCTGAGCCCCTTCCCCTTAAATAAATAGAATCACATGCCTTTAAGGCATAGAAGTTGTGAATCATGGACCAGAGATGGAATAATTAATCCATCACTGCTCAAAAGAATTTCTGGGACCTGAACACTACTTCTTAATATTTAAATGAATATATAAATGAGTGCATTCTGCATTTTGGACCACTAGAATTTAATAAATGTGAAATGACCCTTTTTAAAGAGTATTTGCACAATTACATAAAGTTTATATATATGATATATATTATATATACATTTTATAAATTTATGCCAATATGAAAAGTTTGATCTGGTTGTCACACTGCATAAAAATATTTAGTACTGTACATTAAATTAAGTCACTTTGCATTTGATTAATCCCAACTTCATTTTTTTCCAAGAGACCATTTATATACCTTTGTGACATGAGCTGATATTATGATTATTTCAGCGACAGCTAATCCTAACTCCTGTCCCAGCCCTGTAGACACTGGTCTCTGAAAATACATTTCTAAAAGCAAAACAAATGCATTAGAAACCTTCCCTTCTTATTGTGAAACAATAGCATGAACTTCTTAAATCTTTATGAGTGAGTGCTAATTATGATAATCCTTTTGCAGACCCAATCACACAGGAGCAACGGAGAGCATAGCACTCTCACACTGGCAGTGTGATTGATTTTTTTTTTGTTACCTAGGCATCTCTCAGATTCTCATGGCCAGGTTAGTGTAGGTTAATCTGTCTGGACCGTACTTCTGTGCGTGTGTATTTGAAGCCTTAACAGGAACCAGATGGGTTTGCTGTAGCAGCTTCCCTGTGAATCCCCACCAAGCTGTCACAGCCCCCAACACTGCCACTCTCTTTTATAGGGAACAATTCCTACACCCCTGTTGGTCGGGTTTCCCTCATCATGGCCCAAGGTTTGAGAAATCAATTGCAAAGTCCCAGGAAACATTGTTTATCTTGCAGAGTGCCTGGCGCTCACTATCAGAAAAGAGACAGTCCAGCCTTCTAAGCTCTTAGCAAGTTCTTTTGGACTGCTGGGGTTCAGAGGCTCATCTGGTGACCTGGTTTCTGCTTGTGATAATTCTGCATACATGAGTTATTCACTGTTTTGAGAAGTCTGGAGATCTCTGGCTCTGCCACAGCAGCAACCTGCTGCTAATTCATAACACAGGTTTTTGTTTGAAGGAGCCATATTAGAAAATATGCCTTTCATTTACTTTCCCAAGTATTTATATTCTTTGCTTGATTACTTTAAGGTTGGTAGCTTAGTTGAAAGTGCCAGCATATGGTATTCAGATAGAACAGGCTGTGTTCAAGACAACTTTTGGCATTTACTTTAACCTTACATAATTTATTTCTATTTTGTGTATACTATAGTCCTGTGCATATGTAGTTGAACACACAACAGAATATATGTCTCTCTTTGTGGATGTGTGGCCTAAAAACCTGAATGTCAGAGCAAAGAACAGCTCTCTGTGTCTGATCAGTGCCTGTGATTTGTTTGCTTGTGTGTTTATCTGCCTAGTGCACTGTTACTTTGAAACAGGAAGCTTTGCCTTCTGGAGGCTCTTCTCATGTGTTCAGTCTGGCATGTCAGAGAACACTTAGCCTGTGACTGTCCTCTTACAAAGTTTACTTCATCTGCAGTAAATTCAGCTGCCTCAAGAACTCTTACAGGGAGATGGACTTTGAAAAATTGAATCGAGCACTCACTTGCTTTGATATCTTTAGACTGTTTTGACCTGGGTCCAAAAAAAAACCACAAGGATGGCCAGAATATCTGTACATCAAGCCAAGAAAAGAAACGAAACGAAAAGTCATCATACTGTTTATGCCACCCCTTTCTGTTCGCTGTCGTTGGTTGCTTTACTGTGCCTATCCTTGTTTTCAACGCAATGCTTGTTAAATAAATATTGTGAACTGTTTTGTAAATGAAATGTATTATGTTGAAAGCTGTCAGCAGCTATCAAAAATAAGCTTTGTTGTGAAAGAAAAAAAGTGTGTTAGATAAAACAAAAACAAAAAAAGCCAAAAAAACCCCAACCCTGTTTTCATATATAGCACCTATTTGAATATACTCTTTCTTTAAGATTTCTTTTAGCATCAACCATTTCAGTGCTGTGGAGGGATCTCCGTGTCACGTTTTGTCATGGTAATGGCTTGCAAAGAAACAAGTAATGGGAGTACCAAGTGGGGCATGGTGAGGGGCTTGGGGATACTGCTGCAAACCTTTGCAGAATGTAAGAGGTTGTTTCCTGTTGACCTCGCTCCTACTTCTCTAGAACCATTGACTGCTCTGAGTTGTCCTACTACAGCAAGCTGCACCTTGGGTCACTCTTGGAATGTTTTTGACAATTTGTGTGTCACAGGCAGAAAAAGGATGGAAAATGGACTCTTCAAAACTGACATGTTCGTATCAGTGCTAGAGGGAACAGATTGTGAATTTTGTTTACAGCATCCAATATTTGGATTTTTGTTTTTGTAAATAAAAAGAAGTTATTTTTTTCTATTGATTAGTGTCTGCTCTCTCTGGTGTTTAATGTGCTAAAGATCATGTCCTCTGAACCCCAAACTGTGTACACTGTTAAGCATGAGGCATACACGGGAGCCGACCAGCCTTCCAAAGCTATATTGGAGCACAAGCTGACAGTGTCCAGCTTCCAGCCAGCACATCTAAATGACTCAAACAGCTTCAAAAGAAACTAGATATTCTGTGCCAAAAATTTTTGTCTGGGTATAAACTTAGCAGGGCTAAGTGACCCAGAAAATAGAGCTGTTTTCAGTATCAGTTGATACTCTCAGCTCTGAATTTCAGGAATCTGGTAGTTCCGAGTAGGCTTGACTTTCGTGAGTAACCCAAAGGCTGTGAATCTATTATCCGTGTTACTTGAATATCATCTGATGCACAGTTATGCTATTTAATAGGTTGTTTAATTTGTATGAGGAATACATATTGCTAATAAAAATGGTAAGAGGAAGTAGAAAAATAGAAGAGATTTGTGTGTGTGTATATGTGTACATGTGTACACTTGTGCAAGTTCTCTCTGGGTGATATGATTACTAAATACCACCCTTTGGGCAAGAACTGACGAACTCTCTAAAGATTAGTAGGGGTTCTACACTATTAGTTATAGTTTCCCCTTGTGTAGTTCATAGACTTGTGCTACAATATAAGAGACAGGCGAAGCCTTGATGTTGAATAGAACATACGGTTGATGTTGCATCTATGAAAAGGGACACTCCTAGCATTAAGTCATCTTCTTACACACACATACACACACACACAGTCATTTAGAAGGCTAATAATGTTTGTGCATTTGTGTGTTAGTTTTTTTTCTTCCTTTGTTACAACTTTTTTATTCTTCTACAACTAGGCTTTGCTGGGTGTTTGGCCCATCATGTAATTTTTTTTAAACGAGGGTTGGATAAGGATAGTATGTGTTAAACTCCTCCTAGGCTTGGGTACACCCTGTCATTTCTAGTTGAATTATCAAGCTGCACTCAGCTAACTTCCTTTCCTTAGGAACTCTATTCTCTAAATATTCAGTTCCTTTAATAAGAAAAATGGCAATAATAATCAAAAGGGAAATTATACTTGTCTTTGAAATTATTTTGCAGTGGTTAAAACCATTGCATGTTTCTGAAATGAAGCCATAATTTCCTCCTCAGAACCAAGTTTGAAATCAGTGATAGGAATATCCTGAGACCAACTGACAAATGTGTTCAGGCAGGAACAGGGGAGAGAAGTCACTTAAGAGCTCAGTGGCTCTCACCCAGCAGGGCCTATGTCTTGGTTTCTAATGCTGCACTCCAATAGAAGGAAGCTGAGCTCTTTGGAGAAGTGGTTGAATCTAAACCTAGGGAAAGAGAAGGAAATTTACACAGGGAGTATGGGATATATTGTTGTTTCAGAAAGAAACTGAAGCTTACAAGCAGGTTATCATGATAGAAGGGGACAGAGCTCCAGTGGATGAAGCTGGAACTTGCAAAGCAAAATCAATAACTAGGATAATAACCAACATAATAAATTATCCATGCAACAACACTGATATAAATGAGTTGCTGAATGATTGAGTGAAAGAAGAGAGGAGACAAATTTCTCATGTAGAATTCAAAATAATCTTTCATTCAGTGAAGGGAAGATTAGCTCCATCTCTCAAGTGTGGGCAGTCTTGGTATCTACCTAATTACTGCAACTAGTATAGAGGCCTGAGTAAATTTATATAGGTCAGGTTATTATGGTCAACATCAATAGGGCATACTTACCACCTAAACACGAGGGAATTTATTCTCTTAAGTACCAAGCCAGTCATCCTTCATCATTGAACAAAGGAAATTTGAAAACTACCCAAAGCAAGAGAATCCACAAAGGAGATATGAAACTAAATGTAATGTGGGTTCCTGGATAAGCACCTGGACCAGAAAAAAAAAACAAAAAAAAGAAAAACAAAAAATAAAAAAAAGAAAGAAAAACTTTCAAGTAGAAACTAAGGGAGTCTGAGTGGAGTATTCTGGAATAGTTGTGTTCTCATACTGGCTTACCAGCTCTGATGAGCATACCATGTTGATATATGATGTTAACACTAGGGGAAACAGGATATAGGGTTCATGAGATGCAGGGAGATCTCTATTGTTTTCATAGTTTTCTGTAAATCTGAAACTATTCCCAAAGTGTTTATGAACAATGAGAAACAGGTGTCCCCTCCTCACTATTTCCAGATAATGACTCCATTCATAAAAACAGTAATGAATTTATGTTGTAGTGGCCATGTATCTGCCATATTGAGATAATGTGAAGAGCTGAAGATAAAATTATATATATACATATATACATATATATATACATATATACACATATATGCACATGCATACACACACCCCCCAAAAACTCTTAGAGAAGCCTCTCTTGGACATTCCAGGGGGAAAAGAATAGAGTTAAGGAAAGTTTAATCTATCACTAATGTTTTCCTGCAGTACAGTAAGAGGAATGAATGCTCAAAGGCTGTTTAGGGATTCTTTGCAAGAAATTATGATAAAATCGTTGCTACTGTTACATGTCTAATATTCAGTGGAGTATGGCAATAGGTTATTATTTGTTATTAATAACCAACTCCAAATTTATTGGCTTATTTGTGCTTATCGTTTCAGACAGCAGGCTTTCTTTGAAGTGGAGGAACACCTATTTTTAGATTTCTTTTCTTAGTGCAATAACTGCTGTTCGAATTAGGTACAAACGGTGACAAAGAACAGAAAGCAACCATTCCATCCCAGTAGCTTATAAGGCTAGCTGAGGCCCAGGCTTTCTTGCTTAGGGATGCAATGCACCTGAACTCCAGCGATTTACGAGCACGCAGTTAAGTTGTGGAAAGTCCCACCAGGATCCCCTTGAGAAACTATTGATTTTCTAGCACAGTGTGTACTTATTCATGATGTCAGGGTTTTGTGGCATCATCTGGCCATGTCATTAGAACAAGACCGAAATACTACTATTTAGGTTTTCTTTTTTAACAAAATTCAGTACAATAGACTTCACTGGGCATAGTGAATAATGCTGTTTTTTTCTATGCATTCATTCACAATTACTTAGGCTCTGGGGTTTCTCTGTATCTCTTCAAACAAGGCCAAAGAGATCATGGTTTATGTATTCTTCATTTTAATGGGAAGAGTTAAAATCCATTAAAGTAGTTTAATACTGTTCTAGGAGCCAGGCATCACAGAAAAGAAGAGGGATAGATCAAGTTAAGTGCAAGGCATGAAGCTAGAACTGTCAGATTTAAAAATAAAGATACAGGAAGCCCCAAGTGCAGTCTTCACAAACTGCCTATCAATAGTGATCTTTTACAAAATGTATACCATGCAATATTTGGCTCATTTTCACACTAAAGTCATCATGCATACATAAATCTGAAAGTCAGACTTTACTGAGAGTTGCATTTCATGAGGCAGATAGGAAACCCACTTAAACTCACACAATAGGGCACAAAGTTTCGTACGGTTTGAGTAAAGGGTATTTGACAGTTTAATGCCTAACATTTATGTACCATCAACACTACATCTGCATAGAGCACCCCACAGTTGACCTTCTGAAAAATAGCTCATTTATTCATTTTAATAGTTAATGAATGTTCTTTATGTATTATTTAGTCTGGTGCTGAGTCCTGAGATGGACCCATGGGTAGAAGGTCCTTAGTTACTTTTCTCATTACTGTAATAGTATACCTGGCAGAAAACTTCCTATCAGAGGAAGAGTTGGTTTAGGCTGACAGTTAAGAAGGGATACATGCCATTCAAAGTGGTGGGAAACGCAGTGGGTGAAGGAGGCAGCTAATAGCATGGTTTCATTAAGGAAGCAGAGAGCGGACAGGAAGTGGGACAAGAGAAAATGTTAAACCTATACCAGAGCGATCCACTTCCTCAAAACAACCTTTACCTCTAAGGTTCCAGAACATTCCAAACCTGTGCTACCAGTTGGGAAGTAAGTGTTCAAAGACAAATTTATAGGGATATTCCACATCCACATCAAAATACTCTTTCAACGACTTACTTTTCACATAAGATAAATAAAGACTGAAGCCCTAGTTGTAAACGGGAAGTTCAGAGGTGTTGTCACTTGCTGTCTCCACACACAGAAAACGGTATCTGGAGAAGGTAGCAGGGAAGTGAGCTTAGCTTGGTTGTGGCAATTGTTGCATAGTGTCTACATATCTCAAAGTAACACACCGTGCAGTTATAATACACACGGATTTTGTTTGTGAATTATTACCTAAATAAGGCTGAGAGTGGGATTATTGAAAAGTTTGCTCCTGTTTTGTAGAAGGTTTCCTTTTTCCCGGAGGACTCACTGACTGAAAATTCATTTATTTCAGCTATCCTAGTGTTAATTATTCACGAGGCCTACCTCTGTATGGGACACTGTATTCCCAGAGCCTCAAGATGAAGGTAATAATAGCTCTTGCAATGTGCCTTCCTGGGAGTTTGCAAAGGCAGAGCTCCTCAAGTGACCTGTGTACTAGGTATCTGCTCTTTGTGGTCAGATAGTTTCACCTTTCTGCGACTAGGACTGTGAACACTTGCATTCCATTTTCCAAAGGCCCAGAAACCATAAGAATTAAACTAGAATGCACCTTGAAGTTTTATTGCCTTATAATCCCGTTTGTGGTAGCTCATTAAATTTCCTTGAATGTTTCTTATGTAACTACGTCTGTTTAACTGTCATCTTGAAGTAGAGTTGAATTGTTGCCGTCTTTTCTATAGTGTCGAAAGTTACCTTTTCAGATGCATTAAATGCTCTGAATACACTGTGTGCTCCAGACCTTATCTCTTCCTGATTTCCGCAAAGCCAATTGTGTATTTGTCTAGTTAGGTAATTCCATTAGAAGGCTTATTTAAAGAAAGGACTTTTTTTATGCAGCCTCCTGAGCTGCAAGGTAAGAGAAATCATTACATGGCCTCAACCTTAAACATTTAAAGAGTTTTTAACTCAGTTTTCCTGGTGCCTTTGACTCGGTACTATACTGGCTTATTTTTATGAGAAACTGTAATTGGAAAGTGACCCAAAGCCACATACAAGCAAATACAGTGCAAAGCAGCAATGATACATTTCAACCAAGTTCACTTCAACAAGGCTGAGGTCATTGTGGCTCTTTATGCATTTGAGGTGTTTCACATCTGTATTAGTTAACTTTCCGTTGCTGTGGCAAACAGCATGATCAAAAGCAACGTGGGTAGGACCCAGTTTATTTGGCTTATCTTTCCCTGTCACAGCCCATCATTGAGGGAAGTCAGGGCAAAAACTCAGGCAGGAGCCTCGAAGCTGAAACCACGGAAGAATGCTGCATACTGGCTTGTCCTCCAGGGCTTGCTCAGTATGCTCACCCATTTAACCAAGCCAAGAACACCTGTCCAGGGATGACACTGCTCTCCCACATTAATAATTAATCAAGACTCCCACAGACTTGTCTATAACCTAATACTCTAGAGGCATTTTCTCCACGAGGGCCTCTCTTTCTAGATTTTTCTATCAATTCATCAAGTCGATGAAAGTTAAGGAGTGCAGACTTCTTGGGAAAGTGTTTGCTTCCCCCATCTCTCTCAGTGAAGGAAATCTGGGATTTTAGAAGTAATTTTGACATAGATTTCAGATGAGAGAGAGAGAGAGAGGACTCTTACTGAATCTTGATTGTGTATCATCCTTCCACTAAATTCATTATCTCTCTCTCTCTCTCTCTCTCTCTCTCTCTCTCTCTCCCCTCTTTCAATTTTCACTAGTGATACTGGGAATAAACCTAGGTTCTCACACATGATAGTAGGCACGCTATCACCCGGCTAGACCCTGAGCCCTGCATTCCTGCATACCTGTATTTTTTGATCTCTTTCTTTTCTTTTGAATTGTTGTTACTGTAAATGTTAAATAATAAAATGTTACTTTATCAGAGACTTCTCTCGATGCGTCAACTAAAAATTTTGGAAAAAATTACTCTTCAAACCTCTTATTCTAATGTCACATTTATGAAACTACTTGAAATTGCTTTATATATTTATTTATGATTTATTTGACATTCTAGCTTGAAGTGCTATAGAAAAAATAACTCACAGGCCTATTACAATGCTTATTTTATTCTTAATTAATATGTATATGTGGTGCCTGTAGAGGCCAGAGGCATTGTATGCCCTGGAACTGGAGTTACAGGATTTTGTGAACCATCTTATCAAATTTGTTCTCTGGAAAAGAAGACCGTATGTGCCTTTAACTGCAGAACTGTGCATCCAAGGCTCAAATTTACTTGTCTTATTTCCTACTATATTCTTAATGCTTGAACATTTTACACATAAGCTGCTTTTATGAATCAGTGTCTGTACTCTGACTTCATGTTATGCAGCCGTTTCCTCTGAGATTGAAATATTCTATTCTGCTGGGAAGTTCCTTAATACAGAAAGTACACAATGCAAAATGGCTTCAGGAAGTCACTGAAACAGACCAGATTCACTAGGATCCTCCCTCCCTAGGAGCATATAAATAGCAGAGACTGTTGTGTGTCACTCACAAACAAGACAAGCTGTAAAGAAGGTGGTTAAAATGAATCCTCATGTCTACAAGAAGCAGAGGACACCTGAACTACCTGCAAGAGGTTCAGAGCAACTAAACTACCTGGAAAGAGCACAATCCAATCTGCTGAGAGTGCTCCAGGTTTCCAGCTTTTGTGAATTGTCACCCATGCTGGGGTGTGTCTTGGTGATGCAGCTGTCCCTGAGTCTATTCTACTTCTGTAACCCCCCCTCCCTATTCCTGAACGTAACTATAAAACTCATTGTTTCTCCAAGTTGGACTTTGGTGATTATCTGTACTTTGGTCTGTCCTGAGTTCCCTATCTTGGGTGAGTAGGCGTGTGTGTGTATGTGTGTGTGTGTGGTACATTTTCCCAGGAAAAGACTGTCACAGAGGAAGTATTTACTTTGGTACACTGTTCCAGAGGTTTGACTTCATTGCTTTCGGGGTCATGGTAATACAGACTGGGGCAGGGAGCCTATGGTGTAGAGAAGCTACTTAACAAATGACATTTAGGAAGCAAAGAAGGAGAAGGACCAAGGACTCACTCCCAAAGACTTCCATCCTTCAATCTTAATTCATAAGTTTCATTTTTATTACTGATTTTATTGAGTTGTACATTTTTCTCTGCTCTCTTCCCTAACTCTCCCCTCCCCTTCAACCCTCTCTCATGGTCCCCATGCTCCCAATTTACTCA
>LOJH01043049.1:3334-14073 GCA_001685095.1 Ellobius talpinus
CACACACACACACACACACACACACACACACACACACACACACACACACGATTTTTTAAAAATCTTAAAGAAAACACATCAAGGAGAAATTTGACTTTATTAACAGATATTTATGCAGAGAAATATCCCAGCCTGATGGTGACATGGGCCTTTATTTCTGAACTGGGAGTGTAAGGCTGAACATTGTGTGAGCTCATGCCTCCTGCTTTACCCAAGAGTCTTTACTGTGTGGTTATAGCAGTAACAGGGAAAGACTGTGAGTCCAGCCCCAGCTCACTGTGCTGTTTGGGGGCCTTCACATTGTCTCCAGGAGCCACTCTTCCTCATGTGTAGGAGAAGGATGTCTCACAGGCTCCCTTTGGCTCATGTTGTCTGACTCTTCATTAATGGGCTTTGCAACACAAGGCAGCTTTTTTGGGAGGTGGGAAAGGTTGCTTTTGTGTGGTCAGTCCATGCTAACGAGCCCACAGGCTGCAGAGATCTGGAGTTGCTGTGCTATTCTCTAGGGTACTCTAATGAGCAATAGCAAATTGGAACTGTTGAATCTTTCAGGAAAGTCTTCTTCCCCAGTGATATGTCCTGAGATTGCACATTATGGGAAGGAAGATGTGTTTTCATGGACTCCATGCTATAAAATATTTATACCCTGCCTTTGGTTATATAAAGTCTTTTGCTGTGTAGGTCATCTTCTCAGCAAAATGTTCCAGGATGCGCACAACCTGCTAAAGCCCCTGTGGATCTACAGGGCAGGCACACAGACAGCCCTACAGAACAAGACACTGTCAGGGCTGATGCCTGAATAAGAATGGATCATGCATGACTTAACCCTAAAAGAAGATTTGGCATGAATAGAATTTCTAAGATATATAATTAACTCTTTTATGTTAATGAGAAATATAGCCTCCAACCCTGGGAGCTGTCTCAGGATATAGTCTACTGAAGTTTAACTCTTTCCTTCCTCCACTGTTTAAAGCTGTCAAGGTGTTCTGCTCACCCCTGTGTTCTGTCTTCCCTCTTCTTTTGGGTCAGTTTTGTATCTTGCATTTTTGGGTCCCTACATCTTCTTGCCAAATCCTGGCCACTCTTTTGGAGGCTGTGGAAATACAGAATAGAAAACCTCTGCCCACAATAGACTGACCATTTAATTCAAAAGTTAAGAGACATTCTTGAAAAATAAGTAAAAGTAGTACATGACAAATAGGCATTGTGTACAGATAATAGAATTTGAACTTAAATGATGTTGATGGTATACATGCTCCCAATTGCAAAGAGTAAGGACTAATGCAGATGGAAATGTTCAAGAAGATTTTCTTTTGGCAGGAGTGATATAAGCTGGTCTATTAGAGATGAGCAAGATTTGAGGAAAATAGGGAAGAATTTGTGTGATTTACTAAGTGAGACAATTTATCAACTTGTAGAAATAAAAGGAAAGGTTCTCAGAACCGTATTGGCTAGGATGGAATTGGTTGTGCTGCAGTAACAAGCAAGCCCAAATATTAGTGCCTTAAATAAAGCAGGTTATTTTTCACTTGAGCTTGCAAATTCATTAGTCCACTCTGTTCCACACTGTACGCCTTCAGCGATCACTTCTCTGATCACTGTAATGGGGGAGAGAAAGGAAAACTATGTGCTGACTTCTACAGGTTTCAAATGAGATGTGGTGTGTGACTCTTCTTATATTTCAAGGACCACAGCAAATCACATATATCTGCTTAACCATAAGGAAAAGTATGCTCCTCTTTCATGCTCAGAAGACAACAATAGGAAACAATTGGAATAGCTCTAAAGCCACTCTAGGGTCTGAATGTGTCTTCTCAAATTCATGTATGGAAAACTAGTCCCTATTGTGATACCATTAAGAGATGGGGCTTTTGAGGGAGTGGTTAAGTCATGAAGGCTCAGCTCTGACAAACTGGATTAGTACCCTGTGAAAGAGCTGGAAGGAACTTGCTTAGGCACTTTCCTCCTTCCATTCTTCCTCTACATGAAGACCCAGAATTCTCTCCATTGGAAGACATGGCCATTCAACGCTATCTTGGAAGTGGAGGCCAGGCCCTCCCGAGCCACTCAAATCTGTCAATACTTCCATCTTGGAACTCCCCAGAACCCAGAACCATGAGAACAGATTTCTGTTTCTTATAAGTTACCCACTGTTAGGCATTTTGTTATAGCAGCATAACAGGTGTATAGAGACACCGCCCACATGGCCGGGGTGAGGGAGGCTGTATACAGTGGTGGGCAGCAGAGGATGCTGCAGACAGATGTACCTAGATCTGAACTCCCTTGGGTGACTTTAGGTAAGTTTCTTCACCTCTCAGCTACCTCATTCAGGAGTGGGATGAATTACCTTGACCTAGCAAATCTGTGAAGACCTTAAGTGCCAGCAAATGCTGACTTGCTTGGTTGTCACCTCTCTCTGCTGACAGTCTTCTATTATTTTGCTCACACCTCAACTGACATCAGTTGTCCCTTCTGTCCTTGCTGTAATTTTTTGGTTCTTGCTTCTAGCCCCAGCAGATTTCAGCTACGACCTCTAATAGTCCTTGAGGTGCCTTTGTAAAGCAGATGAAGACATCCCCTCGATGCAGGGGCTGCAAGGGCTTATGGGAAGATCTTGTCTTAATGCGAATTAAGGAAAAACTCCCTGAAAAGGTGTTTCTCAGACATGAGAGACCCATTGCACACACGAACTCCTGTGACTGCACACGAACTCCTGTGACTGCACACGAACTCCTGTGACTGCATGCACAAGATCTCTGTAAGATCCAGCCAGTCAAAATATCACCATGGGTGGGGGAGGGGCCCACAAAACCCCACACCTAGCTGAGAAGCTATTGGTAGTTTATAGCTGCTGGGGGATGGAGGGTCAGTTTCCTTTAAACACGCAGTCTCAGATTGGTTGCCCCTGCTCCAGTGGGTGGCTCTACAGCCATGCCCATATTGGCAGCGCCAGCTGGACTCAGTGGTTAAAAAAGAAAAAGAGCTTCTGAAGCTGGGAGGGAGATGTGATGGGAGAGTTCTGGGAGGAGCTGTGGGGAGGGATTATGGGTGAGCTTGATCAAAACACATAGTATATGTATAAGAATTGCTCAAATAGAGAAAAGGAAATCTTTCTTTTGCTAGCCCTCTGATATGCTAGGATACAAAGCTTTTGAGGAGAACACAGATCATATATCATCCTCCTTCTCTGAGGGGGTGGTGAATAAACTATACAACCAGACACAATGTCCCTGGATTTTGAGAACAATGGTAGTTAATTTACTGCACATCTTCTCTTTGCAAGAGAACTTTCAAATGGTGTCTATACATTGCTGCAAAACATGCTATGCATACATTTCCAGCATAGCAATCCCTGAGAAAGTCATGAAGAAGCATTATGTTTTCGTAGTCTTAGAATATCTTCACTTATCTACTATATTTTGAATCAATAATATAGTTATTTATAAGCAACTCCATCTGATATCAATGAGTTTAATGAATAAAGAATGAGCATAATAACTGAGTTTAACTTCACCAAGAAATAATTTCTTATACAAAAGAAGTTTGATATTAAACTACCCCCAAATATGATATAATTAAATCACATTAATTCTCTTAGGTATAATGCAATTGTCTGTGCTGTGCATAGATAAGAAGCTACAAGAAAATTTCTGGTGTGCCTTTGAGAAGAATGTGGGTAACTTTAAAAATAACCCAGAAGAAAACAGGGCCAGAAGTGAGAGGGTTTTCTAAGCTAATTTCCTTTCACATCAGTTACTGGAAATGTGTCTAATTTAGTGGTTGTGACTCACAGGATGAGGCTAGAGAGATGAAATTGGGAAAATGTTGACCTCAGCTTTTATTTTCAGGAGTGGGTGGGTGACTCTCCTGGGAGGCAATGGAGATGGAGGAGAATCCACTCTGCATCCGGGTGAAGCTAGTGGAGGGAGCTTCTTTTGTTTGCTATGAAGCTGTTAGAGTGGTTGGCCAAATACCAACCCCTTGCCAGGTGTTCAAGCCATGCTAATCTCAGGAGCCTGGGAATACAGTACTTTACATGGCAATGGGGACTTTGCTAATGGGATTAAGGGGTGGATTTTTTGAGATGGGGAGATTAGCTTGGATTATCCACCGGGTACCATGTAATCACCAGAGTCCTTATAAGATAAATAGGGAGGCAGGACTGACAGAGAAATAGATGCAGTAAAAGAAATAGAAATTGGGGTGGTTTGATTGCAAATGACAGCAGCCTCTGGATGGTGGAAGGAGAAAGAAGCAGACTTTTGCTGGAGCCACCATGCAGACTCTCACCTGCTAACACTTCAATTCTTGTCTTGCGAGACTCACACTTGACTTCTCACCACCAGAGCGATGACAGAATAAACCCATGTTGTCTTATTCTGCTAAGTTCAGTACAATTTGTTAACAGATGCAACAGAAAATCATTACAGGAAACAAGACGGGCTTTTAGAGGATCTGTGGGGTGTATGATCAACTTTTTAGACAGCCCAGTCCATAAACTATGGCTCGTGGATCTAACCCAGACTGTCCCCTACTTTTGTAAAGCCCAGAAACTAAGATCAGTTTTTATATTTTTGAAGGGTTGCAAAGGATGAAGAGAAGAATAATATTTTGTGACGCAAAATAACCACATGAAATTCAAAACTGAGTGTCCCTGAATTGAGTTGTGTTGGAACCCTGCCATGTGCATTCATGTGTGTGTGCTGTCTATGGCTGCTTTTCTGCCTTGTGTAGCAGCACGCGATACCCCAAAATGGCCAGTCATCTTCCATCTTTATGTATTTGCTGTCATTGAGCCTACTCCTGAATTATTTTAAATCAAACCTCAGTTGTCATATATGGCATCTGCATGTTTTTTCTTGTGGATCTAACTTGTTTTACGACACATAACCACAATACCATCAAAATATGCCTTTTGTTTTGTTTTTGAGCATGAGACAGTAGGGTCAAGGAGAGACAGAGAAAGGTGCTAGAGTGGATGAATTTGGGTGCAGTGGCTAGGGGTGCCACAGCAAATTCAGGCACTCGGTTGTAGTAACTAAGTCATAACCATAGACGTGGAGAGAAAGTAGCTTCCGTCAAATGGGAACTGGATGGAGCATCAAAATGTAATGAAAAACAACAAATTAGGCTGTTGGAAAGTCTTGCCTGACCAAACCATAAAACAAAGCCATAGGGTTCTGAGCCCCCTGCTGGGCCAGGCATTTAGCCACAAGCAGAAGCATGCTGACCAGTGTGTTGAGTCTTGCAAGCAAGACAGGAATATACAATTCCAGCTCTCTCCTTGTGTCTTCGTGAGTGTCAGCCAGTTGAGGGGCTACCCGTGTGCTTACCGGAGAAAAAGAACTATATGAAGATCCTTTGGGTCCTATCTCCTGATGTAGGTGGTGGCGGTAATATCTGGTACCAAAGTATGGCACCAATTGTGGAAAAGAATAGATACCTTTAAAGGGTCGGTTTCTGTACTATGAATGAAAATCAGTTTTTCTATTTGTTTTTGACCCAAATATTTTATTCCTCATAGGCTTGTTGTGAGCACCTCATACAAGCATGCATGGAAACATTATTTTATGAGTCAGAAAGTATTACCTCAGTATAAAACTTGGCATTGGGTTATACTGAGCAGAGTGCATTCTTATATTTCACACACAAAATTTATTTTGTATTTCCCACGTTCTTAGTTAGTTCTGTTCTACAGATTCCTCGAGAGCCATTAAGAACCACTGGCAGGGGCTGCAAGTTTTTTTTTCTTTTTATTAGTGTTTTTGTTTTCCTGGTATGTCAGGGAAATTATATTTTATGTCATTTTGACCTGACTTTACTGTTGTGGGCTGTGACTCATACCTTTCTGAAAAGTAATTTAGTAAAGGGAAAGCAGACATTTTTCATCCTAGAAAGCCCTGTGAGTCTGCCACATTGCTCTGAGCCACACTGATGGGATTTCCAAATTTTTATCAGTAGGGTAACACCAGAGCCTGGTCAGAGGCCCTAGGGAAGGAAGTCTGTGAAGAGTATGCAGGAAAGAGGGTGGAAGAACATAGAAATTCTGGTGAGTCTTTGACTATACTGTGCTCCTCCTGCCCAGGTGGATGGGGTTTTAGAGGATTATGAGCAAAGCAATTGCTTCAATATTTTGGCTTTGCATTCCAACAAATGATATCATCCCCTCAAAGCAGAACTATCTGGCTTGACCCGGGAACGTTCTTCATAGAACTGCAGCTCTGGGAAAGTTTTAAAGAAGAAAACGGATGTAGCTTTGAAGTTGGGATTGGAGCCATTCAAGCACGGACTGGTCTTAAGGATGCGGTCAAATCAGCTACTGTTGAAAGTTCTGCTTTTTTGTAATGTGCCACTCCCTCTATACAGGGTTGCCCTGCTGCAGGTATGGCTTGCTGTAAGCAAAGGCAGGAGGTGTAGCATCTCAAGTGGACACACGGATGAGCCCTTTCATATAAATGAGTTCACTTAAAGGAACTTCTCAGGAATCCAAGATATGACTTTGGCTAGCAAAGATCATTTACCCATGTTTTTGCAGAAGTATAGGGAAAGGTAAGAAAACACACACACTATTGGGTTTAGATTGTTATGTAGAGGTAGGTTGGTGACACATCGTGCCACTGGCCTGATCTCACTGGCAATAGCCAGTATGCTTAGCAGTCAAGAATTAGGCTCTAGGTCTTGAGTATCAGGGCCATTCTTGTTAAGTTTGTTAAAGGGGGCAAAATGCAGGTCATTCTTTATCATCTCCCAGGATGGTGTTTCTCCTGAGCAGCCTTGGGGGATGTGGAAATTGCTCCTTCTGGGGTACTAAAATTGATAGCCTGCTGCTTATCTTAGCTTAGCATGTTCTTTATCTTGACCATCCCTCATTCTATGTTGCAAATGCACTGTGTGCACAGCCTCACCTGGGCCCACCCTGCCGCTCCTGTGGGACTTGAAGACAAGAGGAGCTCAAGTCTATATACAAACTTCTCGCTGTGCCATGAGCAAAGACATTCTCTGTCTCTGACCCAGGCGTCTATTCAGCTGTGAGTATCCTTGAGGCAGTAAGGAGGAGCAGATGACAATTCACATGGGAGTGGAGAAAAGCAGTAAAAAAGGAAGGACAGGACTGCTCCTAGGTGTGGTGGAGGAGAAGGTTTATTGTCAATAGAAAGGAGAGCGTAGTCGGAGGCAGGGACATTGGGAGAGTCCAGAGTGGACTTGACCAGACTGAGCTGGGCCATGAGAGGAGAGAAGAGGTTGGGAGAGCAAGAGAGAAGCTGCTGACCAAGTAGAGTGGCCTGGGCTGAGAGACTGACCAAGAGACTGGTATACTCAAATGACTAAGTTAATAGGGGTCAGAGGAACTGGGGCAAGGGAAGCCCAGACCCTGGACTAGAGAAATTTAGGGTAGAGGGAGAGATATGCCAGCCATACCCTGCAACAGGTAGGGATTGAGGGATGCTGGGAGAACCTGGCAGCCATGTCTACTTTGATATGTTAAGTAGGCACCTCAGGCAGCCATCTGTCCCAGGTTGGAGACCTAACAGCTTGTACAGGACATCACATTTTTCAAATGCAGCTCTTGGTTATACATGGGAGGGAGAAACTGATGAGCTTATAGATAAAGAGAAAGTGATAGATAAGAGCTAGCTTGTATGTAGGAGCCATGAACTAGATGCATATAGGTTTTTTATATATATGATATATATTTATAATAAATAAAATTTATTTATTATGTATTACAGTGTTCTGCCTACATGTATACCTGCAGGCCAGAAGAGGGCACCAGATCTTATCACAGATGGTTGTGAGCCACCATGTGGTTGCTGGGAATTGAACTCAGGACCTTTGAAAGAACAGGCAGTACTCTTAACCTCTGAGCCATCTCTCAAGACCTAGGTTATATATTCTTGAATGACAGCTTTACAATTTTCTTGTGTTATGTGTATGCCCCCTAACCATGTGAGTGACACAGCTCTGAGCTCTGAGAGTTAGACTAGGTTCCGCTTCTGTTCTCCCTAATTGGGGTCAAACATCTCCTCACATTTCTTTCCTTTCCTTTAGTTAATCTATTTGCATGTGTGCATGAAAGTCAGAGGACAACTGGCCAGTCTTCCTTCTCTATTTCCACTTCTTGGGTTCCAGGTATTGAACCCAGGTTGTCAGTCTTGGCAGCGGGTGCCCTTCCCTGCTGAGCCATCTTTCTGCCCCCAACTACCTCATCTGTTAAGTGAATAATCTCATCTACTAGGATAGCTAAGAAGTTTAACTGGCCAAATGTGGTTGCACTGTGAGTCCAGATGTACTTAAGAATGCGTCTGCATTAGAAGTGTATCTGGTGCATGCCTTTAATCCAGCACTTGGGAGGCAGGTGGATCTCTGTGAGTTTGAGGCCAGCCTGGTCTACAAAGAAAGGTCCAGGATAGCCAGGACTACACAGGGAAACCCTGTCTTGGAGGGGGAAAAAAAGGTGTATGTTTGATCTGACAAGGCAGTGGACTGTTGTTTCCTCCCCCATGCAAATGCATAGAAATTACATAAGTGGATTGTTTCCATTCAAACAAGAACCTTGGGTGTTATTCCCACTTCATTGTCAGTGTCCCAGCTCGAGGCTCGAGTTTTCCACTCCTCCTTTCATGGAAGTAGACTCAAAATCTGAGATTCCCTCAGGATTTTTTTTTAAATTTTCCAAATCATAATCTAGAATTAGTTCAAAAGTAAATTATCAAGTAGAGTAAAACCCCCAAACACCCCCAAATAAAACAAAACTGTTGGGGAATATTATTTTAAGGTGTGTTGCTTTTGTTTATGATGCATTTGTTTATCTCTGTAAAGTTGTGATTCTTTGCCTGTCTAAACACCTGATGGTCTAATAAAGAGCTGAATAGCTGATACTGAGGCAGAAGCAAGGATAGGAGGGACTGGCAGGCAGAGAGGATAAATAAAGGAGAACCAAGGAAGAGGAGGAGCAAGAGAGAACAGGAGAGGAGGGTACCAGGGGCCAGTCACCCAGCCACCTAGCCACCCAACTGGTCACGGAGTAAGACTGAAAGATACATAGAATTAAAAAAAGGAAAAAGCCCAGAGACAAAAGGTAGATGGGATAATTTTAGTTAAAACAAAACAAAACAAAACAAAAAAACCTGGCTAGAAACAAGCCAAGCTAAGGCCAGGCATTCATAACTAAGGAGAAGCCCCTATGTATGATTTATTTGGGAGCTGGGTGGCAGGACCCCCCAAGAAGCCAAAAGAGTTAAAAACAAACAACAACACAAAACCCCTACAGAAATACCCAAGATATATAAAGTAACAAAATTGATTTTCTTGAGTGGTTTGTAAATGAATATGAAAAGTCTTTGACTAACCAGCTTCCAGAAATCCACCTCACGGGATTGAGAGCATGATTTTCCAGAGCATCACCCACAAAGGGCCTGGTGAGCACATTCGTCCCATTCCACGTCACTTCACGACTGAACCCCAAAAGCATGCCATGATCGTTATGCTCCTATTGGACTGGGACAAGCATGTGCTTCCAGCCAGCTCCACAGTCTGGTTAGAATTGGTCCCAACCAGTTGGTACCTGCCATTGCTTCAACCTGTGCAAAGCCACTGTCTTTGATATCAGTGGAACTAGCTACTGGCAGCATGTTTGCCTCAAGACTTGGCAACGTTTTTGGTAACACAGGCGATTTACACTTTTGTGATTATCTTAAATGTTGTTGGGTCTAGTGTTTCCCAGAAATGTTGTTGGGTCTAGTGTTTCCCAGACCTGATCTTGTCCTGATCAACTGTATTATTTACTTCCTTGAAAACAATTTGCTTAAATAAACAAACCCCAAGGTTTTTTTTAAGAAGACCTTGTATTATTGTAAATGAATACAGCTTGATAGAAATGTAAGACAGTCATGAAATAAGTAAAACATTGTTAAATTCTAACTAGACAGTGATTCTCTGAACCTGAGATCTTCCTTAGCTTGCTATGGAAGGAGGTTATGGAGGGCTGGGGGGACAATAGTGACAAGCTATGTCTGTGGTAGATTGTTGTCAAAGAGTTTGTCTATATCTGCCTGCATCCATGTCTTTGGGCAGTATACCCCACACTGAGTGTAGTCTTGGTCACATGATGCACTCTGGCCAATGAATGGGCAAAGGCAAACATCATGCTGACGGTTGTTTGTAAAGTGCTTACACACTGGGGCTTTCCTCCCCTTCTTGCTTCTTGGGACAGCATGTAAGCAAGCCTTCTGGATGCTGCTGGTAGGCACAAGATCTAGGCACTCTACCGCAGCCAACAGCCAACCAATGCCTAGACATGTGACCCACCATCTCTGCAACAGCCAACCAATGCCTAGACATGTGACCCACCATCTCTGCAACAGCCAACCAATGCCTAGACATGTGACCCACCATCTCTGCAACAGCCAACCAATGCCTAGACATATGACCCACCATCTCTGGTCACTGTGTTAGCTCGCTAACTGTAGCAGTGAGCTTGGCCGAGATCAGGTGCTTCAGGTCAACAAAACAAGTTAATCTATGGCTAGGACAAAACTCCTAAGTGATTATCGTGCCAGGAAAGTCTTTCATGGTGCTTTGTTATTGAGTGAAAGTCAAGACCGCCTCAAAACATGGGCTGGAAAGAGAGCTCAATTGGGAAAGTGCTTCCTTGTGTAAAAACCAGGACATAAATGAATTCCCAGAATGTGGCGCGCCACGTCCACCAGCAGAAGAGACGACCACAACAGGATTCTTCT
>LOJH01043050.1:1417-15228 GCA_001685095.1 Ellobius talpinus
CTGTATATAGATTCCATGTTTATTTCTTTACAATAGCTTTTAGGTAAGTCAGGTCCCATGAAAGTTAATCCAGGAACGAATTATTAGAGGAAGCAGAACTATGGAGACAGAAAATAAGCTAGTTCCTAAGATATTTTTAAGTTGAATTTGATAATAACCAAGTCTGTGTAATAGTTTCATGCATTTGAGGTATTTAACATAGAAATATTGAAGATTTCTAAACCAGTGCAGTCTACTTCCTATTAAACATGTTACTCACCCAATACTGTGAAGAAAGCTTGCTATTTTCCACAAGGCACAATGTATCAGGCATGTGTTCACATCCCATGAGCAAAAAGTAATCCAGAATCTACAAGGATATATTATAGGATTTAGGTTTTATTATTTTTTAATTATGTGTATATGTGCATGCCTGTGTGTGGGTGGATCCCAGAGACGGAAGGGTGTCTGTTTCCCTTCTGACGTGGGTTTGGGGAACTAAACTCGCATGCTTTGCAAGAGCAGCAAGCTGCCTTACCCACCCACTGATCCATCTCTCCAGCCCCAATGGAGACAGTCTTTTAAAAGAATGCTAACTCAGAACTCTCGCTACAGACTTTTATAATTCCCAAGATGATCCTCCTTAACGCAGGTTGACCCAGCATGATTACTGTGAGCTAATGACTATACTGTAAAGGATCCTACAGTGAGAAGTGTCCTATTCCCAGAAGTCCTCTCCCAGGGTTATAGGAAAAGCCAAGGAACATTGAGTTCCTTGTACATGTTTAATCCTTGGGCGCTGCTTCTACAAGTCAAGGTGACAACTTTCGGTAAAGAAATAAAATGTCTATGTTTGAAATTTAATCTGCCCATGGAAATACTAAGATCAAAATAAATAGATATCCCTATTCTAGTGAAAAACTAACCATAGTATTCCATCCCCACATTTAGAGAACCTCTTTCCTTTCACTTCTCTTTGGAGTAAGTACTAATTTTTAAATAATAAATTATTATTTTTCTTTTAAAATGTGTCTCTCCTACCTAGGAATGATTTTATGTTCTTTATTTTTATTTAATATAATCTACATATAATGAAAGTGAAGGAGACTTAATATATATTATCATTAAGAACTAAACCCCTATAGTCTATGTCAAAAGAATAAAAATGTAAAGCAAATTTCATTGAAATCTTATCTCATTGTGCATAAAAGTACTTTAAAGCTGCAAGGTAGCAAGTTTGGCCTAGATTCCATTAATGCAGATCACACAGCTCATGGCATGTAGCATGCTCATTAGTAGATTGTTATTACGTAAAAGAGTCACAAGGTAAAAGTTCCGTACAGGTTGTTTGCTTAATTTTTCAATATTCTTCTGAGTCTGTGATTTTCCTATAGGTTTTTAACAAATCCTCTCAGGGTGGTACTTTAAACCCTTCAAACACACCTTCCTTCAGATATGTTGATATCTCTTCGTAGAAGTTTCAACAGGGCAATTATTTCAGTAGAGTCCAGGAAATGGCAATGTCATAAAATGAGTAGTTTTAACTAGGTATTTCCTTTGTGACCAGTCACAATGTTTAGAACTATACTGACACTGTCTCTCTCAATAAAACACACAAACAAAACCCACCAAATTCTTTAAATACTTGTATTGTTCTAGTTTTATTGGTAGAAAAGCTGGATTTGGAGACAGTCGTGTTCCAGACCACACACGAGTACACTTCTTGAGTGGCTGAATGGAACCAAGGCTTCTCCCTACCACGCTCACACTTTAGTTTACCCTGCACAGCTGCCTCGTGGAACCTGAGCCTGCCTGTTAAAGCCAGCAGCTGTGTGAGCACTGCGGGCCTCCCACTTACAGCTGGGCAGAGGGGCGCGGGAAGCTCATGGTCGCCTGGGGAGAGATTTACCTACTCCAACTCCTTGGGTGTTTTTCAGGGCAACAAGACTGAGATAGAAATATGAGGGAGCCTGCCTCAGGCCGGCAGGTAGTCAGGGACAGAAATATGGACAAGAGTCCGTAGCAGCCTTCCAGGCTCTTATCTACCTCTCAGGGATTCTACCAGGACATACCTTAACACTTTAACTTGAACATCCTGGGAAATCATACATTATCACTGCTGGGATTGTTTTTGAAAATATTAACATCGCTTATAAAATGAATACATTTAGGGTCTCAGCAAGCTCATATACTACACTAGCAGAGGACCCAAGTTCAGTTCCCAGGATCCACATACTGAGGTTCCCACAGCTTATAACTTTAGCCCCAGGGGGCCCTGATGTGGGATTCCCCTCTGTATGCTGGGAACAGCATTGGTTAATAAAGAAACTGTCATAGACCCGTGATGGGGTAGAGTAGAGCTAGGCCGGGAAAACTAAAGTGAATGCTGGGAGAAAGGAGGTGGAGTCAGGGAGAAGCCATGGAGCCCCGCCAGAGGCAGACACTGGCCGGGAACTTTACCGGGTAAGCCACAGCCACGTGGCAATACACAGATTAATGGAGATGGGTTAAATTAATATGTAAGAGTTAGCCAATAAGAAGCTAGAGATAATAAGACAAGCAGTGATTTAATTAATACAGTTTCTATGTGGTTATTTAAGGTTTGAGCTGCTGAGTGGCCTTCCTACAACAGGACCCAATGCCTCTGGCCTCTGCAAGCACCAGTACATTCATGAAGCTCATATCCCCAGACAGAAACACAGGCATACCCATGGTAATAAATAAATAAATACAGACTTGAGATATAGATCAGCATTAACTACTGAGCCTTTATTGCTCTTTCAGAGGACACATTTGGCTCCCATTACCCCAGTGGCAGCTCACAACCAACCTTCTGTAATTCTAGTTCCAGGGAATCTAATACCTTGTTTAATCTTTGTTGGCTTCTGAATGCACATATATACACTAATACACACAGGTACATTTTAAATAATGACATTTTAAAAGCTTTAATGCTAAGAATATTTGCAGTCATCATTTAAGAGGATTTCCAGAACCCTCTGAAATATTTGTTGACCTGCAATCAGGAAAGTTCTGGCTAAATGGAGGAAAGGTCTCCTATTTTCTCCAGAAAAAAAAAAGAATTCTTTGTTTTTTTTCTTATTAATCTTAATAAACTTCTAGATCTCTCGTTTTGTACTAATTTAATTTGGATGCATTTTGTGTTTTGAAGTGGAGTCTCTCTGTGTAGCCTGAAACTCATGATGAGTCTACTTATGTCTGTCAAATACTGGATTATTTTTCTTTGCATTATCATAAACTATGCTACAACCTTTACCATGTGGCTCATAGAGTAGGAAAACTACCAGTAAAATGTTTGTTTTAGTCTCATTTATACATGAGACTCATAGTCATAACAAGTCTTCTTTATAAAGCATTTTATAACCGGCAGAGAAACATCTCAAGACAGTCTAGCAATAGATACACTTCAGTGCTACTTGGGAAACTTCAAGCTTGTTGTAATCTTCCCAGGCCCTCAACTATACAAGTTCAAGTCTGTGTGCTAATAGACTTTGAAGCAGCTACACACAAAGTTAAAAACCACAATGGGAAACAGTACTGTCTGTTAGAGCATACGTTGTCATTTTAAGGATGGTTAGGCAGGATGAGGAAAGCATGATGTGCTGGTGATTCAGAAGGAAGTATACCAACTCTGATGCAGCCTTTTCGGCTGGTGTCTGGTGGCAATGAGGGTCAATTTACCACAATTTTGCATAGTCCTTTGAAGCACCATGGACTTCTGTTTGTAAGTGGGCTCCTTTGACAACATTTTTTTTTACTTACTATAGGTGTAGAGTTATAGCCATTCAATAGTTAACCAACCATCCCTTCCTTTACTCCTCTGGGAATAATTGGATTGGATTGGATACCATTCAATCTGCCTTTAGAGCCGTACAATGTAGGAACATGTCTAGATAATCTATGTGCCTATTGATTTCAGTACTATATGCAAACATGTAAGATACATTATATCCCATAATAAAAATCTTCCTTTCATATAAGCTATGTATCTCAGGGAGTTTATATTTATTGATAAATATAAATATGTAAAATAGCTTTTATATTATCAAATCATCAAAATGGCAAGTAATAATTTTAACATCTAAGTTTCTCACTAGCAAGTAATCTTAAAAATCCACAGTAAAATTGGTATTATTCAGTTCCCAAACGTATCACTCCCCCCCTGCATCAGTATTCACTCGGTATTAGAGACAGAATCTCTGTAACTCGAGGGTGTTCTTTAACTTATATTTGAGTCATATATGGAAGTATAGTATTCTATACTAGAAGCAATAGGCTAAGTCTGTAACATATCTGGTCTAGTTACTTTTTGATACTCAGAATATTATCTAAGGGGATAGGTTCATCATAAGAACATGAGGGATTCAGTATCTGAACCTAAAAGCTAGCCTTCACAGCAAAGCCCAAATACCAGATGTGGGACCTAATGCCTTAATTGTTTACTTATGGGGCTGAAGCAATGGCTGAGCAGTTAAGAGGCTCATCATCCAGAGGACACCCACCCACTTAGGGCTTCACACAGGCTTTAACTCAAGGTCCAAAGGGACTCAATGACCTCTTCTGGCTTCCATGGATACCACAAACCTCTGGTGCAAGACATGCATCTAGGCAAAAACACCCATACATATAAAGTAAATACATCTTTTTAAAAGTTTACTTAGGAAATATTTAAAATTCTAACATATATTGAACGAGGTGGATATGTTAACTACCCAGATTTGGTCATCACACATTGCCCATAGATACTGTCACACTGTACCCCAGAAATTTATACAATAATTACAATTCAAATAAAACACTAACTTGAGGAGGAAAAACATTGAAAGTTTTCTAAAGGATACAAATGCAGCTACTATCCTGACTGTACAATGTCATTATACATGATTGTATCAGTATATCAATATTTACCCAGGACTTAAGAACAGTATTGGAACTAGGCTGCCCCTTTGCTGCTTTGATAGCATTCAGTGGTTTCCATAAGTATATATTTTACAAGGTTGCCCTGTAGTTTGCACAGGAACACCTGCCGGTATCAACGCTGCATGTGAACAGTGATAGGAAAGCAGAATGGAAAGCGAATCTTTCAGAGGTGATTAATGTCATCCTTCATGTTTGGTGAAGCTCCACAGACATGGGAAGGTTTACACAAAGTCCTAGTAGGATTAATCAGAAAGTTGATTAGCAAGAGAGGTTTAAATTCAGTGTTACCAAGTCTAGTCAGAAGTAGCAAAGCAGCTTTGTACACCTCAAAAACAACAAAACAGTATCTTATCATAGATTCTCTGTAGAGAACTCCCATATAAACCCTTTTTACAGTATTTATTGTAAGAACAGTTGAGATTGTCAGGCTTTATGTATTATCTCACTGGTACTGAACAACTGACCAAATTTGTGCTGCATTGGCTGCTGGGAAGATGGTGCCAAGTGTGTGACTCACGCGGGGCAGATGAGTAGGTCACCATGGTAATGCATCTTAAACCTTGCTCTAGTTTGCCTCCACCCTGTCCTCATTCTGCCTTCATTTATTCTGCATAATAGCATTTTATTGTTTTTGAACATTTCTTTCTATGCTATAACAAGAAACAGCTAAGTCAAGTATATTTGGAAAGTATACAAAATTGTGTTTAATCATGGAAATACATATTCTACAGAGGAAACGAGAATGGACAAAAAGACTTAAATGGCAGCATTATGGCTAATTCTTTTCCAAACTGTTTAAAATTACATTGACAACTTAGTAGGGGGCAGTTTCAAGGAAACTCCTTGAACTTGGAAGGCTATAGCTATCTAAGTAGGAATAAGGGGAGTATACACATGACCTCACACACTGTATTTCAGTATGGATATATTAATGCATGTGAAGAATTATCATAATTGAGGTTAAGATGATAGGTAGATTTTCAGTCACTGTCCTGAGGGATTCTTTTTTTTCTATTTTTAACTAACATGCGCTATTGAAATAAAAAAAATAGTAACTTTAGAGTTGAGAGAGTTCAGCTGGCCTCAGGCAAGGCAACCAGATAGGAAGTGTATTAATTGGTATTTGGTACAGATGATGAACAACTGTGTTAGCGCAGTAGCAATAGGGCCTGCACACAACACTGACATTTTAGTAATAGGTGTGTGTGGTGGGGCGGGGGGAAGAACAAGAATGAACTACCTGACCTTTGTTTTCAACTTTTATTAAAAAGGTATTTATTGACGTTATTTGACATGACAGGAAATACTATAAATATTGAATATTTGTTGTTAATTTGTTTATGATTAAGGAGAACCAGGCAGAAAAAAGAAATGAGTATATTACTGTACATATTAAATGACAAGTGTTTATAAAGACCACTGATGAGAGGTGTCTCCAAGCAGTCACAAGTAGAGTTCAGGCTACAACTGTCGATGAAAGTTGGACTTAAACAGTGCGTGTGTATTTTGACGGCCTTCTATCTCCATGGTTCTTGTCCGTCTTCTGCCTACTCCCCAAGGAAGCTGGTGTATACCCAGTGAGGTGACAACCATAAATGGCCTGTAAAATGCAAATTCCAGTGGTCATCTCTAGGCCTTTATCTTTTGGAAGAACTCCCTACTCCTTCCATTCCTTCTTGTCCTTCTGTGTTTTCCATTGTGTTTCTCAGCGTCTGTAATTGGATCTGTTCTCCCTTCATATGTACTCTTGTGTTCCCTGAATTCCCATCCTCAGTTCACCAACTGTCCCTGTGTGAGGAGGGAGAGACAACTATGCCACAGTGCTCTGGAGGCCCCTGAAGTCATGTGCTTCTAATTCAATGTGAGCAGAAGCTAAGCGGAGGGATTGTATGGCCTGACTCGTGTTTTTGAGGACTGACTCTGACTGTTTTTCATGAATGTGATGAATGTGGTGAAGATAGGAATGAAGAATAAAAGATTATGGAATAACAGGGTTGAACCAGGTGATATATAGTGGAGATGATAGGTATATCTTGAGGATAAAGGCAGCTGGACTTGCTATGGGTTAGAAGTGCTGTATAACAAGAATAGGGAGTTAAGCGTGATTCATTTATTGAGAAACTAAAGACTGTGTTCAGGCTGAGGCAAGGAAAGACTTTTAGTAGAACAGTCTTGGAAAAAGTTATTGAATGTGTTTTGTTGAAGAGCTTTTCAGATAGTTAGAAAGATAGAATAATCATGCAACTATGGAGACTGAGCTCAGGAGAAAAATTGGACTTAAATATAATTTAGGGAGTAATAGATAAATATGTAATATCTAATATCCAAAAGTTAGGTGGGGCCATAAGTTGGGAACTGGTAAAGAATGATGGGAAGAGATACCCAAGGACAGTATGTTGGGGCACGTCACACTTTAGAGGCCAGTGAAATGAAGAAAATTCATCAAAGGAGGCTGAGAAAAATAAACCTATGAGACAGAAAAAGAGAAAGTGGAATCAAGAGAACAGGTTTGAAAGGAAGAAATCAACTTTGCTGACTTCCTGATGAGTTCATTAGGATGAAGACAGAACTGAGTGTAGTTTGGCTGCAGAGGTGATTTCTGGCCTTCCTAACAATGGTGAAGAATGGAGACTTGATTAGAGTGGAAATCTGTGGGCCAGTTCTTTGAGAAGAAGGAAACAGGAAGTGATATGGGTATTCACACTAAAACAATTCACTAACCTACAACAAAAAAGCAGGAAACCCATTATACAAATATATGGCCATAAAATCACAAAAGTCTGTGCTAGCTGAAGCAAGTCCCAATTTTGGATTCTTCTGAACTTATTCTTAATAATAGCCTCTCAATTACCATCATTCCATCATTTTTCAATAATTCAGAAACCACAGGAAGTAGAAAATCCCATATGTGTGTGTGTGTGTGTGTGTGTGTGTGTGTGTGTGTATAGTGCTTTGGATGAGAATGATCCCATAGGTGCTCAGATATTTGCACTTGGTCTCCAGTTGTTGGTGCTGTCTAGGGAAGTTTAAGGAGGGAGTGAGCTTAGCTAGAGGAAATATTTCACCAGGGTCATGTTTTGAGATTAAGAGTCTTGTGCCACTTCCAGTTCACTCTCTCTGCATGGTGCCTGTGGTTTAAAATGTGAGCACTCAGCTTCCTTTTCCTGACACCATGCCTATCACTTGCCATTATACTCCCCCACCACCATAGACTTACCCCACCGGAACCGTAGTCTACACAAACTCTTCCTTCTTTCTGTTGGCTATGGTGTTCTGCCACAACAGCAGAAAAGTAGCACACATTAGCTAGAATAGAACGCAGAGCTGGAACTACAGGTGCATTGCTGCTCTACTTAAGGTCTGGGGGCGACGCCCATGTGGTAAACTGCAGGGTGTTTGTGTTCCTGTGACTCCTTATTTTACTCAACACAATGTCCTCTACACTCATCTGTGTTACCACAAGTGAAAGGCTATTTTTCTTTCCGTAGCACAGCAGTGAGTCATCACGACTACAAATCACATTTTATCCATTTGTTTGTACATGGACACAGGTTTATTCCATACATTTTAAATATTAACATCACTGCAGTAGACAAGAGTGCAGATGTCTCTTGAGTGTTCTCATGCTGACTGATCATTTCTTGCAGGAATACAGTTGTGAGATTGTTGCATTGTCTAGCAATTCTGTTCTTAAATTCTGAGGAACCTCCATGCCACTTTCCATAATCAGTCTACCAGTTTACATGCTCAAACTAGTTTTCAGGCCTTCCCTCTTCTCATTATTGCCAACACTGGTGAGCTTTCGTTTTGTTAGGAGTTATTGTAAAGGTGTAAGATTGTATGTCTTTGTTGGTATAATTTGCATTTTCCTGATGGTTAGTAGTGTTGAACAGTTTTCAAATACCTTTTGGTCCTTTGTTTTATTAGACTCTTTGTGGACTTCACACCATCGCTGTGATCCCACTTCTTTCCATGTCCCCTTGCATCTATCTGCCCTCTGCCCTTGAAACCGCCCCCAAAACAAAACCAAATTTAATGAAAAAACCAATAGCCAAACATAACAAAAAACCAAAACAAAAATGAAAACAAAAACAGCAGCGAAAAGAAGAATCTTGTCATGGAGGCTGTAGGGTGGCCTGGGGAGTCACTTTAGTCCATACATCATTACTTTTAAGTGTCCATTGCTCTAAGTCTGGTCTGGTTTGAGGCCTCTGGTTTCTGCTACACCACAGGTAATGGGGCTCTTCTTGGATATCCTGTTGCTGTCCTGTATCCATGGAGATCCTGCATTTTGGGTGTGTAGGTTCCTCCCCTCACATGCTCCAATAGTTCATAGATTTGGTGGATGTTGGGGTGGGCCAACTCAGCTCTGGTCTGGGCCTGGGTGGTAGCTAAGTCGGTCATCTCCTTAGCTTTTCCTCATTGTCACTACCCAGATGAGCTCTCCAGCACTGCCCAGGCCAGCTCAGCCAGTGCAGCCTACAGCAAGGAGCATGGCCAGTTCTCCTGCTCTTGGGCTCTCAGATCTGGGTCTCCCTCACTTATATGGCCAGGATCAGCTCTACTGTTTTGCCTAGGCAAGAAGCAGGGCCCTCTCTCTGGATTGCAGCAGAGGCATGCAGGGTGGGAGGGGCAGAGTCTGCTCTCACTCCCTCAGGGCTTATTCACCTGAGTCCCCACAGCAGGCTCAGCCCTAGTGGGCTGCTAAGACAGAAGCAGAAGCTGCTTTCTCCTGCACTGCAGCCAGTGAGGGTCAGGGCTAGCTCCCTGCTCCCATGACTGCAGGGCCAGCTCTCTCACCTGTCGCAGGTGGTAATGGCTGTGTTGGTCATTTCTTTAGAGAAATGTCAAATCAGGTCTCTTTCTTATTTTTAAAAACTATTTCTTTTCTTGCTATTGAGTTATGTTCTTTATATATTTTAAATCTTTACCCTTTATCTGGTACACACACACACAGTTGCAAATATATTCTCCTTGTAGGGTGTCCCTTCACTTGGTTGCTGTATAGCACCTCTGTAGTTTAATATAACCACATTTATCCATTTTTGCTTTTGTTCAGTAGATTGGAAATCATATCAAAAAAAACCTCACTGCCTAGATCAATGTTTCAGAGGTTTGCAGAGAAAGGTAATTTAAATGAGTTCTTATCCATCATCCTGAACATGCCCAGAATCAGATGATCTACTAAAGTAATGGAGCCTGTGTCATGTGGAGACTGGAAAGAAAGATACGAAATTGTGAACTGTTGTGTGGGAACTCATTCCACCAATAGCCTTGGGGTACCAGCCGTAGGGTGTGGCTTCTTGTCTGCAGACCTGAATACTTATTAGGAGAGAGAGGGGTCCTGCTCTCTTTTGGGTGGTGAAGATGCATGTGATTGGTTCCCAGCTCCCTTGGGCTAAATGGAAGAACTCTTCAGTACCTAATCTGTTCACCTTATCCTTTATCTGAGAGTGTGTTTCCCCATTGCACCCCTTAATAAATGGATATATATAAAATTTATATATATATAATATACATATAATATATATATATATATAAATTGTGGTTCACATTACAAAGTGTTCCCAGATCTGAATAGAAAACTAAAGAGATACAAAAACATGTTTGTTCGAGTTATATACCTCTCTAAGCAGCTTATTCATAACATACCTGTGAGACATGTTAGCATGTGCTTCTTGTAGGAGGAGCAAAGAAAGTACAGAATGGCCATGGTATTTTCCCAAGAGCAGGCTCCCACCTAGCATGGGAGTAGAAAGTAAGGAGAGCACCACACTCCTTGCCACACCCCGTGACGCTTCCTTACTGTAGAGCATCCTAGAGGCCTTCTTGTGAAAGATACAGCCATATCAAGTAGGTTCAGACATACAGCTGTTGAATTTGAAGAGCAATTTTAAGATCTTTAAGATAGGAGTTCCAAGGCTGAAATTGGGTGTGGTGGAAATTGGAGAAATGGAGGATGTTGAACACTTAGTTGTTTAGCTAAACTGTAGAGACAATTGGAAGAGGAAAGTCAGAACGGGAGGAAGTAGGCTAGTGGAAGGCTTCAGAGAGATGGTCCTGTGTGATTTTGTAAGGTTTTCAATTCCTTGTGAAGAACGAACTTGTCTGATAAAGTCGAGGAAGAGCTCTGGTTAAAGGAGTAGACACTCAAGTTAAGATGGTGGTACCGCGCTGTAATTATACCAGGTGAGGACTTACTCGGGATGAGTAGGTAGCTCCAGGTCATGTCACTGGTTGTTAACACTGACGTGCAAAGGGAAAAGATTTATGCACCTCAGAAGGTCAAGAAATTATGAGTCTAGTGTGTTGGGTGGAGCATCATCATAAATACTGAAGTCATGTATGAATCACTCAGGATGAGACAAGAAGCAGGGTGGAGAAAAGGCCAGCAGAGCCCAAGGCATTGCAGTGTGAGGCCATGAGGAATGAAGATGGAGGAAGTCACAAGACCGAGTTAGCAATGACCAAAGTTCAGAGAGTTGTTACACAGGACATCTGTCTCTGGAGCATGGAAGGAAAGCTGAGGGTGCTCTGTCACCAAGGTGCCTGCCCTGGCTGCGTTCCTGAAAAGCTTTTGAGAAGCTGAACTTATGAAATGATTAAAGCATTAAATTCCCTCAGAAGTCCAACACATTAGTAAAGTAAATATTAACACAGATTAGTCTATCAAGCCTATTTAAAACCATCAGCCAGCGCTTTACACACAAACGAGGCTCTGAAGATGTGGAGCTATTGAAAGTGGAGGAGTGGAAGGAGGAAGGGAGCATAGGAAACAGCCCTAGGCAGAAGGAAATAACTACCCAGCAAAAGCATGGGGAATTAATTGTCTGTCTACTGTGTGTCCTGGCAATGCTGTGGAGAGAGAGCAGAGTGTCAGTGAGCCCTGGTCCTCGGCTCAGTGCCCTCATTATTTCAAGGACAGAGGTAGGGGTGGGGGGGACATTTCCCAGCTCTAACAAGATGGAGGAAATATTAACATTTACACATTAAAAGAGGGAAAGGGAAAGGACAGAGGCTCCTGCATAAATGTGGCAGTTAACCAACTTTCTATCCCTGAATCAGAAAGCAGGGTCTATTATATCCTGTTACAGAACTAAGTACATATTATTAGAGGAAACTGTTAGTCAACAAAAATCCAGACCTGTCTTGGTGACACCTATTGTTAGTTACTAAGCCACCACTTCTTCTTAGCAACAGAATCATTTTCAAACCATTTGTATATTGGCCTGAAACATGACATTAAGAGCCACGGCAGCTATCTTGTGACCACAAAGGAAGCTACCCTCAGAAGACTATCTGCTGAGAGGGTGCCTGGATTTAAGAAACAGAAATACATAGCACCCAATTTAACTGGAACTTATGATACCAATATTTCCTGACAAACAGTTAAAAATTATGCATTCTTTAGTTGAAATTCAAATTCTAGGAGATGTTGTATACTTAATTTTATAAGTCTGGATGCTAAGAATGACAAAACACATATTTACAAAGTCCTACCTCAATAAAAATCTGCAGAACCTGCTGACCTAATCAGCTCTGGGGAATACCGCAGTTGAAAACATTTGATACTGGTGAAATTCCTTTACAAGTAAGTCAGATTTATTTCCATGTTTTCTGTCACTTCCTGTCAAATGCATCCTAACTAATGAAAGTATACCATCTCTCCACCCAGCAAGTTGATAAAAGATGTATGGTTCAGACTTAACATCAACTTAGAAATTTTAATTAGCATTTTCAAAAGTTCTGAGAATGAAATATATATTTTTAAAAAATTAATAATTTTATATCTTTGTGTAGAATACCACAAGAGTTATTATGTACAGTTCATTACACATCAGTATCTTTGTTGGCACAGTTTAACTGGGGTTGAATTTTCTCTAGGCTCCTAGTTTAGAAAGGTTCCTGTTCAGAAACCAATGAATACATAGTATAAAAGATGCCAAGGTGAAGTAGATATTTGTCAAAATACCTAACAATTCTGGCATACAATAGATTTTAATCTTATATTAAGATTATTTATGTAAAAGACCATTTTCATCAGCAATAATTCATTATGAGAAGTAATGCAGCTATATATTCATGACAACAATCATTATAGAAGCAATAATTACATGCCTGTTACATGCTTCTGAATTATGAATAAAAGTTAGATCATGGTTCTATATGTAACTGTACAACTTTGCCTCTCAGTATCACAGAAGAATGAAGGAGCATCAACTCTCATCAGGTGAATTCTTTCAAAGCTGTTTCGTACCATGGTTGTTGCCATAGTGTTTTTGTACCATGACTGTGGCCACACTGGTTCAAGAGTAGAATAAGGTTTTTTCGTTTTGGTTTGGTTTGGTTTGGTTTGGCTTGGCTTGGTTTGATTTGGTTTGGTTTGGTTTTTCGAGACAGGGTTTCTCTGTAGCTTTGGAGCCTAACCTGGAACTCACTCTGTAGACCAAGCTTCCTTGAACTCACAGAGATTGGCCTGCATCTGCCACCCGAGTGCTGGTATTTTAAAGGCGTGTGCCACCACCGCCCGGCTAGAATAAGGTTTTTTAACTGAATTCCCAGGGTCGACAGCAGCTTACACTGGCAAACAGGAATCCGAATTTCAACTGGCAATATGCATTTGTGTCCAAATATGCACATGCCAGTGAGCATGTGTGTAGGCTAATAGCCTGGACTCTACCTGTGTGACTTCCCCTAGGGCAACTTCACAGTACCAGAGCCAGTGAGATCATTTTTCTGGAGATTTCCACCAGATGGAAATGGCAGGAGAACACGACACAGTTCACAGTACAGTGCACTCCTTGAAATGGCACTTTCTGTTTTGTCGTGCCTCTCCTATTGCTCTCCTCACAGGTTTGCTTAAGAGAAATCAAGCTTGCTTTTAGGTAAAC
>LOJH01043053.1:0-14072 GCA_001685095.1 Ellobius talpinus
CACTCCCCTGCCATCAAGAACTCCTGAGGGTCTTGTGCTCAGAGCAGCTGCAAACACAGGAAAACAACTTGTTTTGCTCAGTTCACTTCAGCAGGCAAAGGTCTGAGGCAGGCAAAGAAAGTCAAGGGGCCAGGGTTCTGCAACCCCAAACGCCAGTTCTCAAACATGTTGAGAGACTGCATTGTTCTAGAGCCAGCCCTCAAACATATCCAGAGACTGCATTGTTCTATAGCCAGCCCTCAAACATATCTAGAGACTGCATTGTTCTATGTCAGCCCTCAAACATGTCCAGAGACTGCATTGTTCTAGAGCCAGCCCGCAAACATACCCAGAGACTGCATTGTTCTATGTCAACCCTCAAACATACCCAGAGACTGCATTGTTCTATGTCAGCTCTCAAACATATCCAGAGACTGCATTGTTCTAGAGCCATCCCTCAAACATACCTAGAGACTGCATTGTTCTATGTTAGCCCTCAAACATACCCAGAAAGTGCATTGTTCTAGTTTATTTCTGTCTTCCTGATAGTCAACAATTGAAACCTTGTTCTGTGTTCTCTGTAGAGATCTTCTTCTGGAAATGTTTCCATACAGCACACACATCCCTAGTTCTAAGAATAATCCAAGTGACAATGCACAGAGAACCATTTGTATGCTGTGCCCATAGCCCTTGAAATACACCTACCTTTTCATGGCCACCTATTGTTTTATTTTGTATTCACTCTTGTATGCATGTAGGCACACACATGTATGTATATGTGGGTCTATGTGAAGGGCCAAGGTTGATGTTGGGAGTTTTCCTTAAGTGCCACACCTTATTCACTGAGACAGGGTCTTTCACTTGAGCCTAGAGCTGACCTATACTGTAGTCTGGCTAACCAACTGGCTCCAGAAAGTCCATCTCTAGATTTCAAATGCTAGAATTAAAAGTAGGCTGCCATGTCCACCAGACAAATGTTTTTCAAGTCAGAAAACAAAGCAAATTAACATGCAATTAAAAGGAGAAAATCTGTTTTGAGGGCTGGGTGATATTCTTTCAATAGTCTTCCATCCACCAAGAGGTCAATCTTCCTTTGCAGAAATCAGATGGCATCCTGGGTAAGTAGGAAAGAGCACTTAGTTTGCAGGGCATGAGAAATTTGCCAACTATAGACATGGCGATATAATCCAGTTAGTGGCAGCTTTAGGAAGACCACCGACAATCAAGTAAGGGAGAGGGGAACAGTTACCCAGACCAGTAGATATTTGGTGTGGAGCTGCCACGGAAGGCAGTGGGCCATGACGATGCCTTTGGGTAGCACATAACACAGAATATTCAGACGACTTAAAAGAATAGTGATCAGAAGTAATGCAATGCAAAGGATGGGAGAAAAAGACTGGGGAAATCCATGGACACTGTGGAGAGGCAGCAAGGTCCTGTGAGCAAGGTAGATCGATAGACAATGGGCCACAGAGAAAAGCATGCTTGCTCTCAGCCTGTGTGGCACCAGAGTCCTAAAACAACACAGAAGCAGAGCAGTAGGGTAAGAACCTGCCTTAATGTGACAGCTACACATCCTAGTAAGCAGGCTGCCCAGGCCATCTTCAGAGACTTCCTGTTTCATTCCTCTGCACTGGCTACTTCTGTTTACCTCTTGTAAGGTTTATAAATCCTTGCAATTAAATTATCTTCCAAAAATGTCTTCATATTTGAGTCCTAATTCAAGAAATCAAACATGTGCCCGGAGCTCAAATATCCCAGGTAGTTCCTATTGACCATCTGGCAGGCATGTGATATCATTAGCTATATTTAAACTCATAAATACCAGCCAGGAAGATTGAGGAGGTGCCAGGATGGTACAAATTATTCATGGAAAATGGTGTCCCCATTGTCCAGAAAGGGCACAAACCTAAAAAGCATCTCATTCAAAGTCAATTAGTGCATGTGACAGTGTCTGTCCTCTCCACTACAGAGAGAGGCCCCGAGTGTGGGAATCCCAGATAACAGAGCTTCGGCACGTTAGCAAGCCTGAAGCTTCTAAATGCTCTGATTTTGAGAAAGTTGCGGGAGGGATTCTGGGATACTTTTAGATCAAGTCTTTCACTCTTGGTCTCTCTATGCTTCCTGTTGGTAATCTGTATACTCTGCTAACTTCGACATCTGTAGGAAGCATTTCCCTGTTGCTTCCTAAACTTAAAAGCACAGGGCTAAGAGCAGCATCTGAATTCATCTTGTTCCAAACCTTAGGAATTTAGCAGTGGGGCGAAGTGCAGTGAAACCTCATAAACTTGGGTTATTAGGCTACAGGCAAAAGAAGCTAATGAGGTAGCCACAGGATAGGTGAATTTTCTACACATGCATACATAGATACACAGACACACAACACTCAGACATTCACGTATAGCCCTCACACACACACAGAGAGTGCTCAGACACACATGCATAAACACATAGAGAAACAAGCTGCTAAGACACAGACATAAACATACATGAATACATACACACACAGAGAGACATACATGCATACACACTCACCACCACCACATTAATCACATAAAAAAGTAGAGAACAAAAGTGCCTCCTCTGTTCTTATAACAGCACTGGAGGGACTCCCACAAGCAGGAGACCCACTAATTTGGTTCAGCTTCTGGAAATTTGATATTAGGACATTAAATTTATTGACCTCCTAACGTTTAGGAAAATGGATGCCACAGTTCCCTTCAGATTTTGTTGCTGTTGTTGGTTGCTTTTTCTTTTTTAAGAAGTCACACTATGTAGCCCAAGACGGTCATGAGCTCACAATTCTCCTTCCTCAATGTCCTTTACATTGGGATTACAAGGGTGTGCCTCCAAACCTGGTTACTTCCAGCAAATCTTGATGATCCATCACACGTATAAGTCAAAGACCAACCCTGACTCTTTATTGCCATTAGAATCCTATCTTGGAAGATACTAATGTATCCCAAATCTGTATGGCATTCTACTAGAGAGTCTCAGGTTCTGATCTGCAGCTGTGGAGTCAAGTGTGAATGAGTGTAGAGGTTAGCTTGATTCGGTAGGTAAACAAGCTAGCTAAAAGATAAAACAATTATATTTTTATTTATTATAAGAGGAAACTCATGAAACAGGAGTGAGAAGTCCAAGCTCAGCTGTGCTGTGAAGGAACCACACAGAGCCACGTGCCAGTTTTTCTCCAGGTCCCAGAAAGCCACACCCTAACTTGGTCCCACCTCTTAAAGATAATTGGTTGGCAAAGATTTCCCATCAAGTGGGTAGCAGTGTAGGCAGGGTGAACATCGCCCCAGACAGAAAGAGTAAGAACCAATGTCAGTAAACCCCACTTTTCTACTGCTTGGAGAACCTTGCCCTCTCATTGGGGAGATGGATCCTCTATCGGCAAGGGTTCCCGAGTATGGTAGGACAACTCCCTTGTCAACCTTGCTGGAGTTGTTGAGTTAGGCCACATCAATTTGGATGTTGCTCATCTCCTCAGTCTAACCTAGCTGAGCCTTGCTAGTACAGGTTTGCTTTTTGCTGACACTGTGGAAGAAGCTTAGCTTGTCTATTACCCCTTTAACCTTCCCAAACGGTCCAACCTAGAATCAGGGTACGCTGTGTTTGGCAAAGACTCCGAAGTTCATAGACTTAACAGGGCCAAAACTGAGACTCAGTAAATTAGTAAAATTGATCTAGTAGCAATCCTTTATCATTATCTAAACAAGTCTCCTTTTAAGACAAGAATTTACTTAGCCGCATTCCTACCAGAATTACAGGCACATTCAAATTCTGGTGCTTCAATTTATACATAATGAGATCATCTTCAGAATCAGAACCCACTTTGTAGAACAGGGTTAATCATTTGTTTCTAGTCTCTCAAGATGCTGTGAGAATCTGAGATATTGAAAGTGCATCACTTGCCATGGAGCCTGAGCAGTAGGGAATGTTGAGCTCATGGTACTGAACTTTGCCACTAGCCGTTTGTGTACTCCTGGCACTTCCAGAGACTGTAGACCAATTTCTTAGGAAGAAAGTCTATTCTATCACAAATGACCCATTCAACCTTCCTTCCTTCCTTCTTTCTTTCCTTCTTTTTTAAGTCCTTTCTTTCTTCCCTCCTGTTGTACTTTTTTCAAACAAGGTTTTGACAACTTCATATATGTTTATAATGTATTGTGAATACATTCACACTTGCTACTCTCTAATACATCTAATTGATTAATTTAATAAATCTCCCACTCCTACAAACCCTGTTCTTCCTCCCAAATAGCCACCTCCTTCTTTCCAATTTTATTTTTGTGTGTTGGTCTTGTGCAAGTAGCCATGGTTACTGAATGTTCATCATTACCTGGCCATGTCGTATCTGGAAGACAACATCTCATAGCACTTCTCCCCACCCTCGAGCTCTTACAATCTTTTTATCCTTTCTTTCATGATCTTCCCTGGGGGTTAAAGGGTTGGTATAGATGTCCTATTTATGGCTGAGCACTCGGCAGTCGTTTGTTCTCAACATTTGATCAGTTATGAGTTTCTGTATTAACTGTCACTCACTGTAAACAGAAGATTCTTTGGGCAAGGTGGATAGCAGGGAAGGTCTAAAGGTGTAAACTGAATATTTACCAGATAGTTTGATTACATATCCATTTTACTGTAACATCCCAAGATTTACAGATTTACAGCATCATGCACATATTTTTTCCTGCAGAGCAGGTCAAAAATCTAATCATAAAGTGGTTGGTTACCTCAAAGCAGTCATGCCGCTGTTGCACCAGGGAGACCATCTTGCACCAGGGCAGATTGACCAGTATTGTAAGACACAGGATCCACAGCTAGGTGAGAAAGGCCTTGTTACTTTTCCTTACCCAGGAGCCCACACAGCTCCTTGTAGCACTATAAATAGTGGCCAGCTTGGTTCCAGATGAACTCCATCTCAGTCTCTCTCTCTTCTAGACATCTGGGAGGCAGTGTTCACTCCCTTAAACAGCCAAGACCAGTATCATTTCTTCTCTCACATGACAACTTACTAAATACCAGACGACAGCAACTCTGTGGCTTCTAGAAATCGCTCATCAGACACTTCCAGCTTTGTTTCCCTAAAAATGTATTTCCAGGTAACCCACCTAATCATGGCCTGAATTTCCAAATGTGCCAGTAGTGTCTAGCAACAAGTAGGTGTGACATGAATGGGCATTCTTGAGTTCACATCTCTTTGGCCTTTAAAGTAAAGTTTCTATAGCTGAACATACCTATGGCCTGACAAGTGCAGAATAACGGAAAAAACTGACTTTCTCTAGACTCCATGTCCCTACTCTGACTTGGATGCCCAAATGCAACCAGAATGACAAAACCTTTATTAGGAACCAACTCATTGAACAATCAGCTTGTAAAATCCCAGATTTTGTTTTGTAACTAACTATTGTCAAGTCAAATTTCTTTCAAGCTATTATTACCAACTCAATTTAATCTAGTTAAAGAGTCTTTATTAATCCTGTTACATACAATTTATTTCTTAGGGCACTAAGTCTACTGAAGTTTTTCAGTGTCTTGCTTTGTCCTCTAGCGCATGAGCTATTCCTTGCAACTGAAGTGTCACCGTGAGGAAGTGATCCACGTGCCGCCTCCATCATTCCCAAACATGATGGCTAAAGAGGCAGAAATGACCTTCAGGGCAGTAGGGTTCAGGCACACCCCCAGACCATGCTGCATTCATTGCTGTGGTGAGCACTCATAAGGTCTTTGGAGAAACATCTCTTCTCTTATGTGGCTACAAAGGCTCTGCCTCTGGGATGTGGTTTTCACAATGTTACACGGATCCGAAAGGTTTGCTTCTTGCCTGGAATTGGTTGGCTCAAAGTTTCCTTGGCACAAGTGAATCAGTTAAATCTCCTTCTCCTGAACAAAAATTCAGGATGCTGGCATCCAGTCTAGTCTTTTGAGTGGAAGAGGGGGCTAATATTTATAATGTTCAAGAATACTGGGTCAGTGATTCTTTTCTCCCAAAGCCTAGGGAGCAGAGAAGAAACCATGAAGGAGGCATAGAGATGAAATGGAAAGAGTCTACATACAAAGATGGCCTTAGTACTTTGTGGCATCCCCATTCTTTGTGACACAGCTTCGATTTTATATTGTCACCTCGGTGGGAATTATCGTGACCTGAAGACAGACAGTCCAAGTTAGGAAGTGATTCCCTTCTAACTCCGGCTCTATCTCTTTATCAGTTTGTGTTTTACTCCTCTCTACCCAGATCCCTCTGTTTTGAGTCAGGTATCTGTGGAACTTGAAGCCATGGTAAATTTTAGCAATGTATTTTTTTGAGGAGACGCGTGTTCAAGAAGTTGTCTAGGAAGAAAAAAATGAAAAGGGAGAGAAATCGGAATAAAGAGAGAGTTTTAGGTGATCCCAAGTTGGTCTAAGGTACAGGAGTATCTAGCGATAAACCACATCATAGATTTGTTTTAGAGTGAAGGGAGGAGAATGGAATTTTGTCATGAGAATGGAATTTTGGGGGTGACTCCGGCTGTGATCCTAACCACAACAGATTCGTACGTTTTAGGGTAGGTGTGTGAGGATTAGAAACACTAGGTAGGAGGAATTGAGATAAGAAAGAAACACAGAGACACAGGATAGTACCCTGAGGGCAACTCAGCAGAACCTGATGCTGAATTTTGAGTTTTGACTTCTGAGTCCTCCCACATTTATGTTTCCATACACTTTTGTACCCCAATACTAAAGGGCAGAAGAAGGCAAAGACTGCTTTAACATGATATAAAGGACAACCAGAACAGTCATTTGCTCCAATACTTGAGACATCAAGCCATTATTTTTTGAGCAAAGCATTAAATATTTGGGACAGTGAACCCACCCTAGGCCAAGTATCCTGCAAGCAGCCACTCCCTAAGTCAAACTCCCTAGTTAAGTCTGCTTGAATTCTCTGACCTTTGGTGGAACAGATCCACCTCTATGTAGATCTTAATGTCCAAAACACCAAGTAACCACACCCTAGGTCAGGTTACTGTCTGACCTTCAGATGAGGTGGAATAGGCTCACATTTTTATGCTTCCACAGAATTTTGCGTCCCGGTTTTATGGCCATGGCAGAGAGGAAGCACAGCAAGTCACTTCACATCATCTTAGAGAAAAAGTGCAGCTTTAAGTTGAGAACCACCCATGAGAACAGCAGCTGAGGGAGGGCTTTACAACCTGGTAAAAGGTTGTGAATGGGGTACCGAGATGGTCTACACCAGAGTTAATTATTGTAATATAACTCTGCCTTCCTCCTGTAACATGTTCTTTCAAGGACAGAGCCTACCAAACCTCTCAAAACACAGAGGGCCTGATAAATGCCAGTTGCCCTTTTCTGACTCTTATAATTACATCAATCCTTTTGTTGCTCTGTAAAATATGCTGAAGATGAGAGGAGTCTACATAAGACAGCAGTAGGTGAGGGCATCTGCCATGCTTCTCTCGGGACCTGCGACTCTGCTGGCTTTATCCATTTCTTCTTCCGTGATGAGAACATGTTTGATTTCCCATTGGGAAAATCCCTGACCCCTGACACGGAAGCTGTTCTGCTCCAGAATGGAGTCCTATCACTTCCAGCTGTCCATGATCCCACACCTACAAGGATTGCCTTTGAAGTGAACACAAGATCCATTTAGGAGCAATAAATGCAGGGAGACTCTTCCTAGGGGAGTCAGTGGAAAATGTTTCCTTGGGCTTATTAAAACTGGGAAAGATTCCCATTCTTCTTTGCCTTCTCCCTCGTCCTTCCTCTCTCTCTTCTGGCTGGTGTTGATGATATCAGAGCCATTTCTGGAAGCTGAATCTGAGACCATCCCTGGAGGAAAGCTGCGACAGCTCGGGTAGACAGGAAGCCCTCCTAGCCATGCTGCCCCTCAGAACATGGCGGATCTCTGCTGCCTTCAGCCATATCTGAAATCATTGTCTCTTGAATCCATCTGTGTGTGAACCAAAAAATTACACTATTTGCCTTAGCCACTTCAAATAAGGCTCTGTTTTTTTTTTTGAAACACAAACTATCCTAAGTGACAGACTCCTAGGAGTGGGAGGAGGAATGGATTACAGTCTGGGAATGTCACCACCCACTTGTTTCTGGCAAACTTTCGTGTGCAAACCCTGCCCTGTCCTGTCATTTGTTCACATTCAAAAACAGGAGCAGACGAGCTTGCATCCGAGATAATCACTGGAGCAGCGTCCTGACCTGGCTTTCAGGACCTTGCCTTCCTCTGGGTGTGTCTGTCTTACCAATTTGGTGTCTGGAACACTGATCACTGCAGTCCTACTGGCTTCATTTGGAAGACCTCCAATTGTCAGTGTGGCTTTGCAGAAACATCTCTTGACACAAGCAGAAAAATGACCTTTCGTGGGTACGCATGTCCTCTCTAGAGTTTGAAACTGCATTTACATCCTTCTGAACTCCTTTGGAAATAATCAAAGCACCTAAGATAGCTTAGGAGTTACTTGTATTGTTTAATGATTCTCTCTCTCTCTCTCTCTCTCTCTCTCACACACACACACACACACACAAGTTGTCTAAGAACTAAAATAGAAAGGGGCTGAGCGCAAGAACACATCCCAGGCCATACAAAGCATACAGACACCAGGAGCCATTCAATCGATTTATCTTCATCTCCCTTCTTTCCTACAGTTCTCCCAGAGTTCTCTTCGAAGAGAGCCATGGAATTTGCCCACGCATGGAGGTTATTGTGCCCCTGGATGGATTTATTTTGGAAATAATAATCTTGGTTATTACCGTGGCTAGTTCTCTCTTTGTTTCTTTTCTTCATCTACAGTGCCTAATGCCATCTTTGACCAGATGGAGAATGCAATTAAAATAAATATAATGTAATATAAAAATAAAACAGAACATATTGCTTTTGCAGGGCAATCTGGGCCCAAGATTTTCTGCAGTGGAAATTACTGGCTAAATAAACCTATCTCCTCGTTGACACAAATCTGAGAAGAGATGCAGGTTATAGTGAAAAGAGAAAGAAATGTGATTATTTCCTAAATCAAGGCAAAAGAAGTTTTGCCCAAGTAGAAAATTCTTGAAGTAGAAAAAGTTTTCCTTTCTGTCTTTATATAAACACCATCAGATATACAAACACCTGTATCAGCAATGCAGGTGCTCCATGGAGTGAAGAGATGGGTATGGACGCATCTCACGAAGAAGCCTCCAGTCTACTGGGGCAGGAGCCACACTGGTGCAAAGGAAAGGGAGCTGCACAAGATGGCCTCGAATAGAGACGTCACAACTGTATCCTGGCTAAGGCCCTGGGCCCCTGTGCTGCCACACCTGAAATGCATTCTGCCCAGCCAGATATTTCCAGATATTTCCAACACAGAGTGGTCGAAAACAGCTTCTAACACTCATTTCAGGTACTGTCTCAATAAAGGGGTTTTTAAAATACAAGCAGCACACAAATTCAGATGTGTGAAAATGAGGATTTGTTGGCCACACCCATGCTTTTCTCTGAGAACTTGACAGCCCTGCCCTTTTGGAAGACAGGAAGCAGACTTGATGCTCAGTAAGAACCTGCAGCGTCCCAACCAGGCTTCCTGTGACTACGGTCATTGGTTTCCACCGCCATTTCAGGCATCATCTTGCTTTCTCTCACTTCACATGGTAGCCTAAAACCATGCCATTTCCCATAGTGGAGATTCCCAAGCAACTGGTTATCACCCTAGGGCCAGCATCACAGCAGAGTTCCTCAGACTGGGTCAGCTTCCATATCTGACCAGGAAAGGGGCCATTAGTTATTTTAAATACAGTACCAAGAGTTCAAGAATTTGAACAGGTGGAGCATTCTCAGAAAAGACATCTCAGACCTGGCATGGTGGTACACACCTTTCCTCCCAGCATTCAGGAGCCAGAAGCAGGTGAATCTTTGTGAGTTCCTCTTCAGCCTGGTCTACATAGCAAGCTCCTAGACAGCCATAACTGCATAGAGAGACCCTGTCTGAGAGAGAGAGAGAACTTGTTTCAATTAGTTCATGATATTCCCATTTGCTGATTGTTTTTCCTGTGATTGCAAACCATAAACTATTTCTTTATCCTTTTCTCCATGATTTATCCATTTGCCTCTTCCAACACTTGAATGCATGGCTGATAGAAGTATATCAGAAAGCTTATATCCCTGGTCAGGAGTGGGAGCGGAGTGTACTGACAATCTTTATTCTTTTTGACTCTGATCTCTTTGAAACCCGTGAACATACTAACACCATACCAAAATCAGCAGGGACATGGCTTTACCTGGAGAATTTCTAATTCTGGATAAATTAAGAATCTTTGGAAAGGTTGAAAAGTCATCTTATACCTGTTGCATGCCGAGAGGAATATCTGCAGTGTTATATGGGAAAGGAATAAATAACCATGCCTTGAAGATTGCTGATTCAAAGGCACACTGCAATTGGACTGAGAAATTCTTACTGATACCTTGATCACACAATTTTAGGTCTTTTATTTGTACTTCTGTTGAAGATTTTGAGTGCTAATATGAGGGATTAGGATAAACTATTCCATAAATATTTAATATGTGCAAGTCATTTTGTGAAATGTAAAGATAGCCGTTGGACTCATCTCAAAAGTCAAGGATCGCCATTATTTTGCAGGTTGAAAAACTAAGTTATGTGACCAGCCATACACACATGGCTAGTGGGCATATGAGCACAATAACCCAGCTATGTCCACTATTCAAAATTTGCCCTCATCTTGATATTCCCACTAAATTCAGATATATAGTACTTGGTTTGATGGCTGAGCTCACAGAGAGAATGGCAAATGCTTGCAAGTTCATGATCTTATCTGTGGACTGAGCATTTCTGCAGTCTTTGGGAAATATCTATGGACTGAGCAGATCTGCAGTCTTTGGGAAATCCATTTGCCTTTGTGCAGCGGTTTTCCTCACTGCCACGGGCTACCATGCCTAAAGAGTCTCTGGCCAGAGGCTTCATGCCAAACTACTAAAGCAAGTGAGAGGTATCACATGGAGCAAGCCCATTTTATTTAACTTTCTTTACGTTCTGCCATTAATCAATAGAGAATTAACTCACAAAGTAAAGTAAGATCTTGTTTCCCTTGACTTCCAGTCCCTAAAGAGAGATTGGAAATGTCAATGAAAGTTTGGGTGACACAGAAGGAAAGTTGGCTCTATTTTTAATGGCTGGTATTTTGGCTCACGATTGACTCATCATCACCCTCCCACTGACAGCTCCTGCCTCCTGCATGCCCCATGCTACCCTGTTTCTGCAGCCAGAAGCTAGTATGGGGTCACCTTCCGAATAGAACCCAGAATCCTACCCCCACCCCAGCCAAAACATCCTGGTGTCCTACAAAGACCACACGGTCAAGACTGCGATTGAGGGTCTTAACTGCGCTGTGACCCAGGTAGTCGCTGAGGAAGACATGTCATCGCTGACCTTCATTGCCCTCTCTGTAATATGATAGGGCTGGAGAAAAATATCCATGGGGCCCTTTCTAGTTTTAATGCTCATCCCCCAGAGTGCGAAGAGATAACACTTCTCAAGGTTTACCCAGCCCCCTCATCCAAGCCTTTCCATGGCTTTTTTGGCAGAGAGAACACTAAAGGCAATTTTTGTACACCCCAGTCTTCCCTGCTTTCTAGGGCTAACAGATGCGCGGTTAATACACAGCACGAGCTGCAAAGTCGGGGAGAACATAGCCACGGGGACCCACTTCCCACGTGCTTTGCACATCGCGACGTGACATTTGGTGGCTTATTCTGAATGCTTTACTCACTTCCCCTCTAAAAAGACACAGACTTTAAGGGTCTCCTTCTCACAGTGAACACTTGAGTGAGCGGGGCCCGCCCGCTTCCGCAGCTCCAGATCTGAAAGACTGTTAGATTCCGGGAGCTGGGGCGCCAGCGGGTGGGCAGTCTGCAGCTGATTCTGAGGTAGCCTCCGTCCTCATTATGCTCCATGGAGCAGAGAGCACAACCTGGCCGGCACACGGTTCTGTTTTTCTGTTCAGATATTTGAGATCCCAGCTTCACTAGTTATTTGCCATTTGATCCAAGCCCTCTGTGCCTCACTTGCTCCTTTGTACTTCACAGGGTAGTGGTTAGCGTCCAATGGCTTTGTTCCCATGAAATGCCAGCAGCATGCCTTATTCATAGCAAGCAGTCAAAACATGGCCGTTGAGATCATTATTCCTCCAGATATTTGTTCACATACACACAGTAATTTTTTTGAAAAAAAAAACAGTTTTGATTGTCAAACACAAAGGCCAATATCCCTAATACATAAACAGAACAATTACAGTTTTCTGTTTCTTTGAGTTTTCAAGCAAAAATATGGGTATAAAATTCAGAGCAGAGCGAAATTGAATTTCCAGGAAAGTAATATCTACGAAGCTTTTAAGCAAGGGAGAGGTTTGTTGGCGCAAAGGCATAAATATATCTTACCCTTGGAAACAGAATGGCATCAGACAGCATGGCTTGCCTTTGATCGCTCATTAGAGAACATTCACCTGCATGAAGACAGGAGGCGCTGGTCGTATCTAGCTTCATCCCATGTCTCTGCTCCCAGTTACTTTGCTTCTTTCCTCCATGAGATATCTGTATCCCACTTGGGGCAACTGGGTGCTGTTGTAGAATAAAGCAATGGTGGGGAATGTAACCACGATGAGGCAATTGTTTTTCTATTATAGGCATGCTACCTGTGTGAGATTATTTGCCTTCATACAGGGGTCACAGATACAAGTGCCTATTAGAATCAGAGAGGCAACAAATTTGAAGCAGATGGATTGCCTTGGTCTTTAGTGACTATGTCACACATATCCATTGTGCTGTATCTTCCCATTTTGACAAAAGGAGTATAGAGGCCTTTAGCTCAAATGTTTCAGCTTTTAATCAGTGGAAGTTTGTATATATAAGAAAAAATACCATAGAGTCCAAGTCTGATACTAAACCCGCTCATCTCCACAATTGAGGATAATGGCGAGAAAATCATAGAAGGCCTGTGTCATAAGGCAGTGAGAGGCTCCCATAGAGGAGGATCTCACAGCTAGGTGAATGAGACATTCCTTCCCAGTGTAAGAAGTTGGATCTCAAGCGGAAACAGAGTCTTGTTGAGTTAAAAGTGTCCCGGGTTGAGCTCTAAGTTGCAGAAGTGTCTGTAATCCACTGGGCAGGCTATCATCAAAGAAAGACTTCTAAAAGGTGATGTCCCTAGATCTCTACAGGGATGGGCTGTTGACCCTTGGTGGATTAGGCTGACATTTTTTATGATAGGATTTAAGAGGGTCCAGTAGAAGGTCTGAGAACTGAATGGTAAGAACAGGAAGAAGGCTGAGCTCGGAAATGTTGGAGCTTTGGTATACCCAGCAAGATATCACAGGGCATTTGGACGTTCAAGCCAAAGCCCTAAAAGGCCACACTTAGGGAGCAAGGACCTCATCCTAGAGAAAGGACCGCACCAAAAGATTAAGGTCAAAACTAAAATATACCTGTCTTAAGTCAACTAATCTACCACTGACAGCCAATGAATCAATAATCCTGATGTAACCTTACCATTCTCTAGTTACTTAACTGTTTCTCAGAACAAAGTTCAATACTCTTATAAGATGCTATAATTCCGTCTGATATTCTGTCATTCCCAGGGATCACCATGTGAAAGAAACATAGTAGACATTGGAAAAGAAAGGCAAAGGTGCCTCATGATAAAGGGAAAAATTGATCATTAGCCTAGACAAGAGTGACGGGGACATGAGAGCAGCTAGCATAATCATGCTCAGAGACATAAAAGAAAATGTGGTCATAATGACTGGGCTGTTGGAAATAGCAGCAGAAAGGTGAAAACTGTAAATGAATGAATGAAATTTTGCAAGTGGAAAGAGAGACAAGAAATGAAATTTTCACTGTAGAGGGTGAATAGCCTTTAAAACTGTGGAAGTGGGGCTGGAGAGATGCTCAAGGCTTGAGAGCACGGACTGCCCTTCCAGAGGTCCCGAGTTCAACTCCCAGCAACCACACGGTGGCTCACAGCCATCTGTGGTGGCATCTGATTGATGGAGGAGGGTCATCTGTCTTATATGTTACTTTCATTGGTTAATAA
>LOJH01043054.1:0-14072 GCA_001685095.1 Ellobius talpinus
ACTGGCCCCATCCTATAGCCACACTGATGAATATCTTGCATATCACCATAGAAAAATACACTCTATCTCCATCCATCATCATCTGGTGATGGATGGAGATAAAGTGTACTTTTAATTAGGGGATGAGGTTAGAGTATCTGATCCCTGACTCCCTTACAGACAACCTCTGCTCAAAACTCAAAGCACAAAGCAAATTTTATTTACGGTACTGCCCTTCTTCACCTGGAGCAGAATTACAATGCTGTTTCCAAAGTATAATATTGTGTATTAAATGGTGTATATGTTATTTATAGAAATTCATTTTAAGAAGATAAGATTTATGGAAAAAGAAAACACTGGACCTGGGCTGTGAAGCAGGTAGGTTAACTGCAGATCTTCATCCATCCCTCCTCTCTTTTTAATCCATTCCACCAGTCTTGTTCCCAGTTTTGTAGCAGACCATCTGCTGCAACCCCCCTTGCCCCCTTACCCTCTACCACGGTCTACAGTCGATCACATGTGTATATTTTCTCCTACAAACTTCCTTCCCCATATTCATCACTTTCTTGTAGCCCCATCTCCAACAGGTATGCCGTGGGAAATCGGATGGACACTTCAATCCGGGAAGCATGTATCCAAACTGTAGATTTTCAGCTACAGTTTGGCTCTCCTGTCCTCCACTTTCAATCCCCATTCTCGTCCCCATCTCTGGAGCAGACTACTTGTGGCCTCCGCTTCCTTTCACTTTCCAACTCCAGTGGACACACATATTTTGCCTTACAAACTTCCTTCTCTCCCCACCACTCCCAATTCATCCCATTATCCCAGGAACCAACTTCAGTAGGCATTTCCTGGGAGCTTACCAGTCAAGCCTCCTAGAGAAACAAGGGCCCTTGAATAAGGCAGGTGAGCTTCAGAACGTCACTCTCCCTCCTCTTCTATATATCACATTCCCCAGTCTCAGCTTCTGCCCTGTAGCAGGATGCCTGTTGTGGCCCCTCATCACAATCTGGCCCCATTCTCCGGGCACTGAGCTGATTGCAGTGAAACACCCTGCTTTCCTCCCTCCAGTGAACTGCCTAGGATCACCCACCACCAATCCTCATTATATAGTGTCAGCCTCCAACACTTAGAAGTACATTTTACCAGGAACGCACAGTGGCCACACCTAGCAGAATCCCAGCAGAATTTTCTACCAGGCAACACACAACCACCACACACTCCTAAGAACCAGAGAGACAACAGAAAAAAGGAATGAAACACCCACTCAACAAAGACGAGAAGTAACATCCATACTTATAATTACAATCTTCCCAAACCAAGATGCCTAGACATCATCAAAACCAAAACGGACAAACAAAAAACTTAAGCCAGGGCAATATGTCTTCACTAGAGTTTAATCCACTGTACCACAGCAGGTCATGAGAATGACAGCATAGCTAAAACACAAGGGTCCTGAAAATGGCATTTATGGATGTGATAGAAGTCCTGAAAGACAAAGTTAGTAAAATTCTTTAAAGAACTCTTTGAAAGCACAATGGAAGGAAATGAATAAAACTACTCAATATCTGAATGTAGAACTAGAATAAACAATAAAAAACCCAAACTGAGGGATATCTGAAAATAAAAGAAAATATGAAATAGAACAGGAACCCCATAGACTAGCCTCACCAACAGAATACAAGAGATGAAAGAGAGAATTTTAGGAATTGAAGACTTGATAGAATAAATAGATATCTTGGTGGAAAAAAGCTATAGATATAAAATCTCTTGACACAAAACATCCAGGAAATCTGGGACACTAATAAAAATACCATATCTAAGAATAATAATAGAGGAAGGAAAAGAAACACAGGTAAAAAGCATAGACAATATTTTCCACAAAATCATAAAAGAAAATTTCTCTAATCTAAAGTAAGTTACAAGAAGGTACACTGTAAAAGAAGCATACAGAACACCAAATAGACTAGACCACAAGATAAATTATTATTAGCATATATTAAGCAATTAGCATATAATAAAGCATACAGAACAAGGAAATGATATTAAACCCTACAAAGTAAAATAATAATCAAATAGCATAGAAAGAATATTAGAATAAGCTCTAACTTCTCCATGGAGACTCAAAAAGCAAAAAGCACAAAGATAGATGGTCTACAGACTGTAAGAGATGACAGCTGCCACCCCAGACTACTTTACCTAGCAAAACTTTCAATTTCAATAGATGAAGAAAGTAAGCCATTCCATAAAAATGTAGTACTATCCACAAATCTAACCTTATGGGAAACAGCAACTTAAAGAAACTAACTATACTGATGAAAACACAACCAAATCCTGTGTTTTGTCTCTCAGTGCCTAGAACTCATGATTATGAAAAGAGGCCCTGTATACTTTGTCCTCCATCAATAAAATCCATCCTTCTATTCATTACAAATTCTTCTTCTCTAGGCCCTGAACATGAGCAGTGTTTCCCAGTCAAAAGAACTCATTCTCTTATGGAGACTTTCTTCTCAAAGTTTTACTGTGTTTAAATGTACAAGAAAATTAAACTACAGGATCAGGTTCTCTAGAAGTTTTGATCCAGTTGGACTGACAAAGTCTGTCTTTATCAAGTTTTCATTCTCACTTCTTCGTGGTTCATTTCCCTGCTGCCCATGATATCTGCAGGGACACCCTTAATACCATATTAGTAACTTCACAGCACACCTGAAAGCTCTACAGAAAAAGGAAGAAATAGTGTTCAACATAAGTAGAGAGCAAGAAATAAACTAATTTTGGGCAGAAATCAATAAAATAAGAACAAATAAAATAATACAAAGAATCAGTGGAACAAAGAGTTGTTTCTTTGAGAAAATAAACAAGATTGACTAACCTTTATGCAAATTAACTAAAAAGGAGAAAGAGAATATTCAAATAAATGAAATAAGAATGAAAAGACAGACATGGCAATAAACAGACACCAAGGAAATCCATAAAACCATAAGGACATGCTTTAAAAACTTCACAAAATTGGAAAATAGAACAAAATGATAATTTTCTCAGTAGGCACCGCTTCCCAAGGTTAAATCAAGATAAGATAAACAATTTAAAGATACCTAAAATCCCTAGTGAAATAGAAGTAGTCATTAAAATTCTCCCAACCGAAAAAGTCCAGGGCCAGAAGATTTTAGTATAAAATTCTACCAGACTTCCCAAGAAGAGTTAATGCCAATTTTCTTAAAATATTGCTAAAAATAGAAAGAGAAGGAACACTGCCCAATTCATTTCATAAGGCCAGAGTTACCCTAATACCCAAATTACATAAAGACCCCAAAAAACATAATTATAGATTAAATTCCCTTATTAACATAGATATAAAAATGTTCAATAAAAAGTTTTCAACATGTGTTCAAGAACACCAAAGGGTCATTTACTATGGTCAAATAAATCTCATTCCAGAGATGTAGTAATGATTCAATATACAAAGATTAATAAAAATAATCCACTTTATGAACAAAATGAAAGGGGAAAAATGAGCATATCATTAGAATAAGAAAATTCAAGGACATCACACGAAATTCCACAGAATCAACTAACCTGGCCTCCTAGTGGATCACAGAGACTGAACTGACAATCAGGGAGCCTGCATGGAACTGACCTAGGCACTGTGCATATATGTGACAGTTGTGTAGTTTGGTTCTCTTGTGGAACTCTGAACAGCTGGAGCAGGGGCTGTCTCTTACTCTTTTACTGACTTTTGGATCCCTACTTCTCTTACTAGATTGCCTCACCTAGCTTTAATATATGGGGAGGTGAAACTTGATAAGCCATGTATATATATATACATGCCCTTTCCTAAGCAGAAAAGGAGGGATTTGGGGGTTGGGAATGGAGTGGGTGAGGGAGAGGACTGTGGGGAGAGGAGGGAGGTGAAATTGCAGCTAGGATATAAAATATGTAAATTTAAAATGGGAGGGAAGAGACAAGACCTTAGGCAAAATCCAATACCCCTTCATTATAAAAATCCTAAAGTTTACAGATATAAGTCGCATACCTACATATAATAAAGACAATTTATTTCAAGCCCATAGCCAATATCTACTTAAAATGGAGAAAAACTCAAAGCAATTCTAATGAGATCAGGAGCAAGACAAAGTCATCCACTCTTTCCATATCAATATAGTGCTTGAAATCTTAGCTACAACAACAGGAAACCTGAAGGTGATTAAGGGAATACAAACTGGAAGGGAAGAAGTCAAATCATCTTTATTTGAATATATGATAGTATAGATATATGATCCTAAAAATTTTACTGATAAACTCCTACAGTTCATAAACACTTTCAGCAATGTTTGGATACAAAATTAACTCACAAAAAGCAGTAATTCTACAATATGTAAACTATAAACAGACTAAGATAGAAATCAGGGAAGCATCACCTTTCACAATAACCTCAAATTATATAAAAATATATTTGGTTAACTATATTCAAGCAATTGAAAGACTTGTATAATTAAAAACTTCAAATCTTTGAAGAGAGAAATTGAAAAATATGTGAAAAGATCTCTCATGCCTATGGATTTGTAAGATTAACATACAAAAAAATGGCCATCCTACCAAAAACAATCTACAGATTCAATGTAATACCCCTCAAATTCCATCACAATTCCTCACTAATCATGAAAGCACAATATCACTCTTCTTTTTTGGCTCTTCCAATGTAACATTTTTAGGGTTTCACATCACGTACCCTATCACACTTACCTCCAAGTCCTCCCAGGTCCACCTCGCACTCTATTGTTCTTTAACTTTTTATTAATTCTTTGAAGATTTCACATCATGAATTCCAAACCCACTAATCTTCCATCCCTTCATATCTGCCCTCTGTCCTGGAAATCCCCCCCAATAAAATCAAATAAAATTTTAAAGAAAAACAAAAGGCAAACAAAATAAATCTAGGCATGGAAACTGTAGTGTGACAGTGAGTTACACAGTATACACTTTCGTACATACATCTTTACTTGTGAGAGATCACTGTAGTGAGTCTTTAATCTGGCTCGAGGCCTCTGGTTTCTGTTATGCTATAGATAGTAGGATATTAAGATCTCACTGGGACTTTTCTTGGTTATCTTGTTTTTTTTTCTGTTGTATCATAGAGATGCTACTGTTTTGAATCTGCAGGTCATGTCGCTTCACATTCTCGAGCAGTTCATAGATGAGTATGAAGTTGGGTTGGGCTAAATCACAGCCTTGGTTCTGGGCCTGGGTGGTAGCTGAGTTGGACTGTCTGCCAGCTTTCCCGCAATATCACCACCAGGGAGAGCTCTCCAGCACTGCCCTTACTAGCTCACCCAATGCAGCAAGCAGCAAGAAGCAGGGGCAGTTCTGTTCTCACACCCTCTGCGCAGGTTTACCTGCACCCACTCCACCAGGGCCATTTCTACTGTTTTGCTCAGGCACCTCTGCCCACTGTTATATCTCCCCAACCAAACGGGCAGAAGAAAAAACACACAAAGGTGCAATTTGTGTTGTCCATATACTCACTGGAGCATCATCAAACTCCAAGTAGTCAGCCCCTTAAAGAAAACTGAATCCTTCCCCAACCAGACCCACACCAGAAACCCTCAATCCATCATCCTTAGCACAATGTTTGAGAGTTATTTTTGATTGTTTTCTGACTATGTTGCTCATTTTGGGAGTAGGTGGGAGTTGTCACAGATGCCATCTATGTTTCTCTCAACTGTGAGCCTGCAGTCATAGGTACCCTGACAAAAGTAATTTCCTTGTCCTTTACAGTCGGCCGGAGCATGTACCAAGGACTTGCACATGGTTTCTGGTGATAGCACAGACAGCAAACATTGCCTTGGTCTCCGGAATCAGCACATGCCATGGACCTCAGCATGGTTTCCAGTGACAGTATAGACCACAAATATCAACATGGCTCTCTGCTGCAGCATGGGCCATGGACACCATCATAGTCCTCAGCAGCACCAGAGGCCAAGGACATCAACATGACCTCAAGGCACCATGAGCCAAGGACACTAACAGGTCTCTGGCAACAGCCCATGGCAGCAGCACAAACCAAGGGCCTCAACCAGGAAAACACAGTTTTTAACATCCTATTGAAACACCAAAAACACATGATAGCTAAAATAATCATGAACAATAAAAGAACTGCTAGAGGAGTCACCACCCTCCACCTCACATTGTACTAGCGAGGCATAGGGATAAAATCAGCTTGGCATTGGCACAAAAACAGACACATCAATAAAAAAATAATTGAAGATGCAGACATAAATCCACACACCTGTGAACATGTAACTTTTTAAAGAACCCCAAAAGAACACAGGCTGTTGTCAAGTCTATAGATTGTTCTCCACAAACTGACATCAAGGTCCCATTGCCTATGGAAAGATCTACACAACTCATTGAATTCAGAGTTCAGTTGATGCCTATATAGAGCCTTTATCCCTCCATTCTAGAGTCTTTAGTACAGAATATTACTCTGCATGCTTCCAATGAAGAATCCTAAACACCTATCCTCCCCCAAACCTATTGATCTACAATGATGTCCTGTCTACAAGATATGCTAGGTGGCACAGATCTTACGGGAATAATCAACCAATGACTGATTTGACTTACAGCCGACTCCACAAGATGGAACCTACACTCAAAGCTGCTAGGGTAACCAAGAACCTGATACTAGATAACTCAGAGACCTAGGGTAATACCAATGATCCAAAAAAGGAAAAAAAAATGTAGTGATAAAACAGTACCTAATGATATTCTGTTCTACTCAAAGATCAGTGTCTTGCTCAGCCATCATCAGAGAAGCTTTCTCTTGTATCAGGTGGAAACAAATGTGAAATATGCAAAGAAATACAGACAATATAGAAAGAATAATAGATGTTAAGACACTCAACTCAAAATGGAATACCCCTCCCCTCAAGTATCAAAAAAATACCTCAAAGAGGAGGCAGGAGTATGGGAACCAGAGGGGATGGAGTACACCAGAAGAAGTCCCTCTAAATCAACTGCAGTCCGAGAACTGAAAGGAGGGGATATATGTCCCCACCCTGACCCAATAGTGATCTCCAATTGATGACCACTTGCAAATTAAATTTAGTTACCTCGAAGGGAGTCTCCTTGGGGAAATAAGCTACTTTTAAGTGTAGACTACATGCCCAGCAATAGACAACCAACAAAAAATGAACTAAATGGCACTGTTGGAGGTTCCTTGTCTCATAAAACTATGTCAGGGCTGTTTTGTAAATTTATTATTTTTTAATTTTATACCATATATATTCTCTCATTTTACTCTAGAGGTCTTTTACTTATATATCATGGCTTCCATTTTAGTGTTTTTATGGGATTCCTGTGTGTGCACATGAGTGGGTCTCTATTGGTTTCATGTGAATTTTCTTGGGCTGTTTTCTTTCTTTGTGTGTTTTGTCTTGTTCTATTGTATAAATTTGTTTTGTCTTATTTTATTTTTATTCTGTAGAAGCCTGTTTGTTTTCTAATGAAAGAAAGGGCATAGATCTAGTTTGTAGGGGAGGTGGGGAGGAACTAGGAGGAGTAGAGGGAGGGAAAACTTAATCAGAATATGTTATGTGAGGAAAAACTTGAATAAAAGGGAAAATTAAAAGAAAATATTGCAGAAAGACTCACATTCCATATGACGATCACATTGTTATTACTTTAGTTTGATATTTTTAATCACTTATCAGCATGCTCATTGAATGTCAGAGGAAGAACCAGACAGATAGTCTGTTTAGGAAAGGAAAGAGAAAGGTTATATTTAATGAATGCAGGGAAAACAGATACATGCTTTATACAGAAAAAAAATGTGAGCTCTATTGAAAGAAAAAAACATGATTTTCAAGGATGATCAGTTTATATGGGCTTAATCATTGTGCAAATCATCAATGTCCTCACAAGAGTGAGCTATTTACAAACTCTACAAAGCATGTCTTTAGATATTAGAAGAAGAAAGCATCATCTCTGCTAGGTGGAGCTCCTCTTTCCTTCATTATGCAATTCTTAGAGACATTCACAAACCCAGCTAATCAGATCTATCTTCTTATTGATAACTATGTCATAATATTCTAGAACATAAACATTTCTCTCTTTTCCATTCCCCAGTTGAAGAGAACTTAGGATGCTACCAATTTTAATTTTTTTCAGTAAATCCTTTTATAGAATACACTCACCTGACTCCCTAGAAAAGACATCAAAAACTGGAGTTGTGGGGGAAATTCTTTCTGAGCAAATCAAACTCTGAAACTGCCAAATTAATTTATGCCCTGCTTGGATTCCAATAATATGTTATCAACTTTGAAATAAATTACCTTCGAGAACATCTTTGGAATTCCAGGAAGACAATTCCACTAAAATTCTTAGCCATCTACTCTCACACATGATACTCTTCTGATTTTTATTTTCTTTTCCCATGGCTCATGTAACATATTTCTGGGATAGTACAGAGAATTCAGAGCTGTTTCCCAATTTCAGAATCCTTAACTTATTCACATTTACAAACTGTATTTCTCCATGTATTCTAACACATTCACAAGACAGGGGTTAAAGATAAGGGGATTTTTGAGAAATAATCTGTCTTCCTATAACAACTACATTGAGTACTGGCTGCTACCTAAATTGCCCTTCTTTAATTTCACACTGTTGTCTCGATCCTAATCTCTCAAAGTACAATGCAGTGATGTTCTTACTCCATTTGATGACTGCTTTATTGTGCAAAGTTTAAGAAGTAAACTTGGAGTAAACTAACTCAAATCTGTTCTTGAACAATGACATTCTCACAGCTAGGGAAAACAATTTTTCTTCACAGAAAAGCACCATTAAAACAAATACTATTTCATATATTCACTCCCCTATGCACGGTGCTGTGTTTCCCTTTTCCATTAATTCACAGCAAACTTCAACTCCATATTAGGAAGGGTTTTTTGCTCATTATAGCTAATAATGTAAGCTTTTAAATTGTTCATTCTCCTATTTTTGAATGTGTACAAATGCCATTAACAACATAGTCATCAAGCTTCAATGATCACTTTCTGGATACAAAAGGATGTGGCCAAAGTTAGGAAATGGTCATCCCATTTTATATTGATTAGATGATTACCATGGTCCCGATATCACCTGAATTCCCTAAGAAGAAGCCCGACAGAATGACCCTTTGGCTTCCTTCACTTCAAAGTCTAGGATATTACCTTCTCTTTGTCACCTACAGACACTAGTGCCAGTAAACATATAGGCTGATATCATTGTAAAATTCAGAAACCTGGAAAAATTGTCATACTTAAAATAATTCTTATTAGCAAGAAATTCCTGAAACACTTTCTGACTCCATTGGAAATAGATGTCATACATCAAAAATAATTTAAGTAGCTAAGCAACTTTTATGGTAATAAAATTACTTAAAAATTCTGTACTATTGCTGGGCAGTGGTAGCACATGCCTTTAATCCCAGCACTCAGAAAGCAGAGGCAGGTGTATCTATGAGGCTGCATCCAGCCTGGTGTACAAAATTAGTTCCAGGACAGCCAGAGTTATACAGAGAAATCCTGCCTTGAAAGCAAACAACACAACATAGACATGTGTGTTAGAAACTTACATTTTTAACTTCAGAATTGATCTTGTTATCTCAAGTTTTCCTGTTCTAATGAGTCTACATTTTTATTTCTAACAGATTTTATTTTATATAATTGAGAGCCATTACTGAGAACATAATTGAAAATTGTCTTATTTATCTTCATTTTGTTCAAGAAAAGATGGTATATATGTATAGAATTTGAACAAAATAAATAAATATCTGAAGGAAATCAAATCCAAAGAAGACTTTTACAGTTTGAGAAATAAAATACTACACCTAATATATATCTTAATTTAATAAATAATCCTAAAATATTATATTTCATATGTCAGTGCTTCATTAATGACTCAACAAATGATGTTTTAAATGTGTTTATAAACTTACAAAAAATGGTTACACTATATTCAAAAGCACCTTCTTTAAATCTAAGTAAACAATGAACTCCTTTGAGTAATACAAAGTTCTCTATGTCACACTGTGCTAAGATCTAAGTAAGGTATTTAGAAAGGAACAGTATTCATTTACTCCTTTTGGAATCTTACTCTAGAATAAGCCGTTCATCAGGCGATAAGTAAAAATGTTTTGAGGCTATTACATCTCCAAGAGCAGACTGCATGGAAAGGTCATGCAAAATGAATTTCACAAGAGGTAGAGCTAGAATTAGGGATCCTTAAGGAATTGAGTATGCAAATAAGTAACTCAACCTATAATAAGAAAAGCCTTTTAAATTAAAGCCATGTGATGAAATATGCTATTAATTAGACCTTTTCTGAGTCCTTAACTCTCAAATTAGGGAACAACTAAAATTTTGTCTTAAAACACTAAATTTTGGAATAGTTTTATAGATATAAATAAATGGTATATGCATATCTGTGTTCTGGCAGCCTGGCAGAAATGGAGGCAGTAAGGGAGGCAGTAAGGGAGGTTATGGTTAGTTTGGGCTTAAAATGTCATTGGCTGAGAAGATGTCTCAGCAGTTAATGAACTTGCTACCCAAACAAGAGGGGCACAATACCCAAGTGCCTTTGCAATTCTAGCATCAGAACACATATAAAAGGGATCCCCAAAACAAGCTGGCTGGTCAGATAAGCTACACTCTATGTGTGACACTCTGGGATTAAGTTAGAGACCATGCTGCTGAAAAAAGGTAGATGACTGATCAAAGAAGATTCTTGATATCAGTTTCAGTTTTCTACAAGAACCTCACACATATGCACATGCATCTTTACACATATATGCACTCACACATAGGCAAATATACATACATATGAATATGCAACACATGAACATGATCAAGAGAAGGAAAAATGTTAGTGATATCACTTCCACCTTAAGATATAGGGAGGTCAGTTCTTTCTGTGGCATCTTCTAGGCAATCAGCTGTGTCAAAATAAAGCCAGATATCTTCTTTCCAGTCAATGGATATCAGAAAATCATTGATGTGGGCAATGAATACAATTTTTTGTATATTCTATGAGAAGCAAATGGCCACAAAATAGCTTCTGATGATCTGGGTGAAGCTGAAAAGATTATGTGGTCTAAATATGTGGAAGGAATACAAGCACGGTTTTGCCATGAAGAGGGATATTTTGATCAAGGCATTACAAGTACACCTGCTTTTGAGTAAGGAGCATTCTTGTTATAGGCAAATAAGAAATGGAGAGAGGAAGTCTAAGTCTATTCACAGATGCATTGTGGATGCCAGCTTGAGTATTATAAAAAATGATAGAAGAAGGATATTCCTGAACTGACAGATAATTCTGTGTCTTGGGTGTTGTATCCAAAATCCACAACTTTTTGGTATTTATAAAGATGATAATATCTACAAATATGATGTAAGAAAGTCCTTCAACAAAGAAAGTAAGAAGCCCAATACCAAAGTAGCCAATATTCAGTGTCTTTTTATGTCAGGTATCCTGTAATATGAACAACACAGCAAGAAAAATAAGAGTCTATAGAGTACATTAAATTTTGGCCAAGTGAATGGAGGAAGACAAAGAAAAACTCCAAGGATATATTGTCAAGAAACACAGGCTGTCCTCACTGAGAATTTCTACTTCTGTGTTCATCAAAAAATTAGTCTTTTTTTACTTCAAGTTACATTTAATGTGACATGTGGGTTATGAACTTGCCCACTGCCTTTTATCAAAGGATTTCTAAGCATCTCAGGAGCACACACACAAGTCCTCTAAATACTCTTGTAAAGCTGGTGGCTGGAAGCATTATCATGGCCACTACACTAAGTAGTAACGTTAGCACTTAAATATTAAGTGATATATTTATTTTCGACTCAGAATTTCTTACTACTTTACAGGCCAGTATCAGCATGTTTACAAAGCTTGAAACTTGGGGAAATGTATGGCATAGCATAAGAGATTTCTCCCATTCTTAGCTTCTTTGCTATAAAGAAAATGTGATACATTTACACAATGGAGTACTACTCAGCAGTAAAAAACAATGGCATCTTGAAATTTGCATGCAAATGATGGAACTAGAAAAAACCATCCTGAGTGAAGTAAGCCAGACCCAGAAAGATGAGCACAGCATGTACTCACTCATAAGTGGATATTAAACTTAAAGCAAAGGATAACAAGCCTATAATCAATGGCCCCAGAGAAGCTAGGTAACAAGGAGAACCCTAAGAGAAATATACATAGAACCTCCCTGGGAAAGGAAAATAGACAAGATCTCCTGAGAAAATTTAGAGCATGGGGATAGGAATAGAAGTGAGAGCAGAAGAGGAGGAAGAGGGGAGAAGAGGACTTGGCAGAAGTTCTTGAAGGAATGGGATGAACAAGATGGGAGAAGGACAGAGAGGGAGAGCAAAGAAAGAGAAATCTTGATTGAGGGAGCCATTATGGTGTTAGTAAGAAACCAGGCACTAGAGAAATTCCCAGGAATCCACAAGGATAACCTCAACAAGGACCCTAAACAGTCATGGAAAGGGTGCCTGAACTGGCCTTGCCCCGTAGTCAGATTGATGACTATCTTAAATGCCATCATAAAACCTTCATCCAGCAACTGATAGAAGTAGATACAGAGATCACAGTGGAACACTGGGCTTAGCTTCTAAAGTTCAGTCAAAGAGAGGGAGGAACAGGAATACAAGGGATCAAGACCATGATGGCTATACCCACTGAAACAACTTAACTGAGCTAATGTGAGCCCACCAACTTCAGCCTGACAAAAATAAATCTTTAAGAGTAACAAACAAATGATCAGACCTGAAGAAAAGAGATAGGAAGGTCATCTTTTGACATCTCTAAGACTGTATCTGTGGAAGTTTGAATATGAATGGCTTCCATAGACTCATGTGTGTGAATTCTTGACTCATAAAGAGTGGCTCTACTAGGAAGACTGTATCTGTGGAAGTTTGAATGTGAATGGCTTCCATAGACTCATGTGTGTGAATTCTTGACTCATAAAGAGTGGCTCTATTAGGTTTTGTGGCCTTGATGAAGTAGGTATAGACTTGTTGGTGGAAGTGTGTCATTAGAGGTTGACTTTGAGGTTTCAGATGCTCACATTTTCTTCCCACTGCCTGTGGAACCATATGTAGAACTCTCAGCTACCCCTTCAGCATTGTCTGCATGCCTGACACCATGTTGCCCTCTTGATGATAATGGAAAAAAGTCTCTGAATTATAAGCCAGTCCCAATTAAATGCTTTCCTTTATAAAAGTAGTCATGGCATCATTGTACAGCAATAGAAACCCTAACTAAGGCAGAAGTTGCTACCATGAGTAGAGTATTGCTGTGATAGTCCTGACAAAGCTTTCATTTGGATGAATGTGGACTTTGGGACTTTGGATTAGAAAAGTACTTGGAGACTTTAAGTGAGGCCTTACAAGCAGTATCATGCAAAATAGTGGTGGTGACAGTGATTTGAAATGTGGGGGCCACACTCAAGTGGATACAGAGGGAAAAAATGTTAATTCTTGGCCTAGAGATCGTTCTTGCAATATTTTTGGAAGAATGTGGTGACCATTTTTTGCTTTTGTCCAAAAATATCTGCCTGAGGCTAACCTGAAGAGTTTTGGATTAATTGCATTGACAGAGGAATTCTCAGAAAAGCGTAGGATTAACTCTGTTGTGTCGTTATTAGTTGTCATTTTTATTCAGAGCTATAATGAAAAGGAATTATCTGAGGAAGGAAAATACATAATATATCATATGAGGAGAAATGTGTCACAATGAGGGTGAATGAAACTAAGTATCTGTTCAAGGAGAAAAAAATAAAGAAAAGCCCAATCTTAAATGAAATAAAGGGAGTGGTAATCTCAGTGCAAGACATCACACAGCTAAGCTCCAACTTGTGAAAAGAAATTAAAGAAAAGCTTAGGTCCAGACATGGTGGTACATGTCTGTAATTTTAGCACTCAGGAGACAGAGACAAGTAATCTCTATCTAAGTTAGAGACCAGCTCAGTCTACAGATTGAGTTCCAGAACATGTAACATGAGGGCTGGCTTGTTGGGGTTTCTGTCCCACCCAGGTACCCCACAG
>LOJH01043055.1:0-14072 GCA_001685095.1 Ellobius talpinus
TCTGTCTGTCTGTCTGTCTGTCTATCTATATATCTATCTATCTATCTATCATCTCTTTACCACAGTTCAGAATGTGAAATTCTGTGACCCTTAAAGTATTGCCTCTTGTTTTGAGTTTTTGTTAAATCAGCATTATACTTTATCTCCATTTGGTTTAAGTGATATGACAGGTTTTAATAATATTAAATGAAAATTTGTTGGGGTTAGAGGAAAGGGCTAACACAAAGAAAATATGATGATTAAGAACAATCCAAAAAGCATTTTTGGTTAACATCAGTACTTACAGAACAACCTTTCTGAATTAAAAGAAAATCTCATTCCCAAAATATTTCAGTTGGTTCATAGTTTATAAGATTGTTTTGTAAAGAGATCAGCTAATGATAGGAGTTTAGAGGAAGAAAAAATAAGATATAAAGAAGAAACATATCTGAGGCTTCCACAAAATAGAAAAACACAGAAGAGATTAAACTAAACTTTTGAGAGGTCAAAGGAGTCACCATATTTAGCATACAAAGCCATGAGTGGTAAAATATCTGATGGTTTATAGGTTTTGTATAATGCCCAGCATACCAAATAGATTTTAAGTGGAATCAACAATATTCCCTTGCTGCTGATACGGTTAGTGTTATCACATTGGAAACCTTATTAACTCTTTAACCACAGGAGTTCTGTTGAGTTGAGACAGGAAAGGGTTCGTTGGGCATCAGTGTTGTGGTGGAAATAATCTTTCTTCCCATAGCGAAAAGATTTCTTGCTTCTCATTGGGATAATCAATTCTAATGTTATTAAGCAGTGGCACAATAAATCTGCCCTCGTATTTTTCTGATACAAATACAATATACCTACCACTGCTCAATATCTTTCATATGTGAAGTAATAAAGCTAATTCAATATGAAATCTTGTACTTTACATGTAAATTGGATTGCTATGGGCCATTAGACTCCTTACATAAACAATATATTTTGTTTTAAAGAAAGAAAATACTGTGCCCAGTTTAACATTCTAAAAGTTTATAATGCGCAAAATCACATTATCAGAGCAGACGATTGTCAAGGGTGTGGCTAACAGAGACAAAAAAAATAGAAATCTTGACCTGCCAGTAAGATAACTTTAATTCCATGGGCAGTTTCCAAGATGACTGCCAACAGGTGAGTGCTCACTGATGTCAATAAAAACAGTAATTCTAGAATTATTCTCTAAAGTGTACACAGAAGACAGTGTCTAGTGGCTGAAGCAAAGAAGCCCAACCAGGGCAGCACAATATTTGTCTCTAAGAAGACAACTATGACTCCACAGAAACATGATGGCATACGAGGCCAAATCTGGCCATGTAGAATGATATCTCAGGATGCATTTTTTTTAAATATCAGCTAATTACTTTCATTGTAGTTAGTCAGTATTTCATGTTTGGGCTTATTTATTTCCATTATGCACAAAAATCTGCAAACTGGAATACAGTAGACAAACCTTACCCAAGTGAACTGAAATATTTGCATCTTGGCCTCCTTTGTAACATGGATCCTTGTGCTCTGCCACAGCTGTCAAAGTAATGGCTCCCCCGCTTTATTTTTTTTTTAATCTGGATTGGCTTTATTCCCAGATTCCAAATGAAAGAGACAGCATTTTACTTGACCACCCCATTCCAACCGTTAAATACTGTGCCTTCAGGCTCCAGTGCTCTAGTGGTCGATTAAAGTTGATAACAGTCTGTCCAATTTCCATTTTTTTAACATCCAGCTTGCTGAAATTGTAATATTGTAAAAATCTGAAGTCTTCAAGACCTGCCTGAGAATGTGTCTGGAAGTCAACACATACTAATAAACAAGGGAAAAATAGTATTGTCAACAGACCTTTTGAGTTTGCAGAGCTTGGGTTAGTAATGTGGTTGAGCCTAGTTTGTACAGACGCAAAGTAGATGATAATCAACTGGTCTACCAAATGGGGTCTATCATGGAGCTACTCACAGTGTGTTTACATCTGCAGAAGGGGAAGATCCTCAATGACTTTTGACACCATTGAATAACATATTTCCCTCCCTAACTGCCTTTCTTACAAGTCAATAGATAAGTCTTTCTTGGCCTTAAGAAGACCTTTCTTTGTTGGGAAGACATATATAATCACACACTTTAGGTTTTGTTGTTTGGGTTAAAAGGTCATAGTGGTACAGATCTATGAAATATTTTCTCAGATCTAATGTCTCAGTGGGTTGGAATAAATAGCTTGAAAGACTTTTCCCCCCTCCAAAACCAACAGCGGGTTGGTTCTCTTGAACTTTAGAAAAATGGAATTAGGACCAAGGCTTCAGACACAGATCTGTCGACCAGTAGAATTTCAAGCGAAGCAGTTTGATACTAGTCGTTCAAGTGAAGGAAAAAAAGAGTCAGAACTTCCCCGTAATCACACTCCCTGCATCTGCAGTGTGCAGAGTCTACCCAGTTCCTTTCACAGTGCCAGTTGGTGTGCCTTTCTTAGCCACGCTTGGATTCTTTCTCTGAACATGAATGAGCTCCCAGAGTTCTCATCTTTGGTAGGCTAGTCTCATTTTTTTTCAATCAATTGCTCAACTCTGGGATGCTTTTATCATGTTGGAGAAGCAATTGCCCATTTTCTGAGTCTTTGCTGTTTAAGTGTAGACTATGAGCCCTTCAGACTGCCAAATTTATCACTGCTGATAAATATGATATTTCTGGGAATGCAGCTTGAATCTCCTTTTCTATCCAGGCTGAACTGTAGACTGGAGAATTTGAAAGCCAAATATTTGGTTCTTCATATTGTAACCTCATCATAGAAGCAGTACTTCCACCCGTTAGATGAATAGTCTTTGTCTCTGAATGAATATAAATTACTGCTTGCATCCTTGAAAGGGTTTTCGCTGCCAACATGAGCTCCAGCTCTCAGCCACTTTATCCTGGCTTCAAGGGGCTTTTTCTCGAAGAGTCAGGAGTGTGGCTATTTTCTAATAATGTAATGAGAGGAGAACATGTAGAAATTTAGCATCAAAACTGATGTGATAACATGTTCCTGTTTGGGGCTAGTTTAGCAGAAAGTTTGTCCTGCATAGTACCCTGCAAAGCATGTGTTTATTGTTCTTTTTCTTCAGGATATGAAAGATGCTGCTTGTGATGGTTGATGCTAATTATTGAGTTGGCAGAATGCAGACTCACCTAGGATACAGGTCTCTGGGCATCCCTGTGTGGAAGACTTGCTCACTGTGGGTGGTACTATTCCCTTTGTAGAATTCTAGACTATATAAGTGGAGAAAGAGAGGCAAACAGCAAGCATCCTTCCATCCATCCATCTCTGCTTTCTGATGCCTCGACTCCTCTGTGGTGATAAAGTGACCCTGAACTCTGAGCCAAAATAAACCATTTCACTCTTCAATTGTTTTTGTCAGAGTCTTTTATGGCAGCAACAGGAAATTAAACTAAAACATTGACACTTACTGTTTTTTAACTGTTTTTCAGAACTCCAAGGAGCCCACACTTCAGACAGTATGCATAAGTTAAAAAAACAAAAACTCGATCCTCTAGGACTGTCCTTATATCCTAGAATTAGGTATCAGAAGATATTTACCCAGCAGAACCTTCTGGTAGTCAAGTCTGTGTCTCAAAAATTCACTTCCATGTATGTCAATCCTTATCTCATAGATTTTTTTTTAATCTCATCTCCAGACATTCCCGAAGAAACTCTTGTGACATTAGACAATAATAGTAGTAGTAGTAGTAATAATAATAATAATAATAATAAAAAAAAAACAGCAGTTTGCAAACTAGTACTTCATCAGGTATTGGATACTCTTTGAAGCGTGTGACTCAGATGAACGCATGCTGTTCTTGCAGAATTTTGTGAGGCAAGTAGCAAGGCTCTTACCATGACACAGACAAAGGAGCTGAGATAGTTTGGTCACAATACTTTTCTGAGGTCACAGAACTTAGAAAATCCAGGAAATCTGACAGCTGTTATTGTATCTAGCTTGCCATAGGGTTGAACTAATTTTTCTTGACCTGGAATGGAGCGAGAGGTTGTTCTGAGCCTGGTACCGCTGGGGGTATTTGTGACTTCTGTGTGCCTACGGATAGCAGCATTTCTCCAGTTTCTGTTGGGTGTGCTCTTCGGATGAGCTTTGCTGATTATTCCTCTGTGTGCTTTGCTGGTTGTAAAGCCTGGCTTCACATCCAGGAGTCAGACTGAACGCTCAGTTCTGTGTTCTGTCACTTGACGGTGTTCAGCACCCCTGCGTCTTGATCCATCTCTAAAGTGCCTTCTATAGTTCTTTAAGATGAGACTTGACAATTCATCATGAGTGGGGGAGACAGACATTACAATAGGAGTTTGGAAGAAAATAGAAAATAATTAGAATAATAGGTAGAAGAAAGCAAAAAAAGTCTGTTATGTAATGTCTTCTGAATTGGATAATTTATAGGAAAGTACTTGAAAAGGCTTTGATGTTCTCCAGTGGGAGGTGGCATTATTATGATAATTATTGCATTTGTTTTTATCATTTTCACCTTGGGATTCTGGTTTCTGCCAAAGTTGAACACAGAAATCAATCAGCAGATAGACTGGAAATGCTGAAGGATGGTTCTATTGAAGGACCACAGGTTAAGACATTGTCTTCTTAGGGCTCCTGCTGACCTAGTGAGTATCTCAGGTTTCAAGGGAATGTTGTAGTTTGTGGAGCTGCAAACAGCAGCTAAAGAGAAAGACACATCAGCATTGTAACCAGAGAAGGGAAGGTTCTATTCTCAAATCAAGGCCAAACAGGATATGGTTTGAATCAAAGAGAAAAGACACAGGCTACCAAAACACAGAACAATCCCAACCTGGCAAATAAATCTGAAAGAACCAGAAACAATCCTGCCAAAGTATCAGAGAATGAGGCAAGGCTGCAGAGAAAAATAGGCCAAGTAATAAGTTTGAAAGGAGATTGGAGCTAGTAATGACCAAAACTGGCTAAGATGTGGAGCCTATTTAAAAATCTGCTCAAAAAACAGAAGCAAAGAAGGCAAGGAACATGGAAGGGGTGGCACATGGATGACCTTGAAGAATAATTAAACCAAAAGCCGAGTGAGAGGCTCTGTTGCAGCTCAGAACCTAGAGAAATCAGTATTGGATGGCAGGATTCCGAAGGCATTAAGGGAGCGCGTACTCTCTGAGCTAATTACTTCACGCACTCACAGTTATTNCGGGGGGGGGGATCGGCTAATAAGAATCTAAGTATGTTAAGAAGAGAAGTGATTGTAAAAGGTAGTTTAATATTGAACCTAGACAGAAACATTATAGAAATGCAGTTCAATACAGCTAATGTCAACATGAAATGGGGGATGTGAAGGAAGGACCCCAGCATCCAGAGGGTAATGAGATCATTGGCTAGAACCATGATTGATTTTTTTTCCCCCAAGAACAAAGCTGGTCCAAAAATTGATTTTTTTTTCTTGCGCACAGGAATTGGCTGACTGTTAAATAACAGTATAATTTTTTTGAACTTACACGTTTGGCACTGGGGTTCATATCTTTTGTTTCAAATATAGGGTGGCTTGACTGTGTGGAGCTTTGCCACATGGTTTGAGAGAAGATCACAGTAAAGGCAGAGGCAGGTAGATTTAGCCAGATCATAGCTGAGTGGGGAGCACAATGTCCAGTTGAATGGAACTTTCAGGTTGCTCTCAGAGGACTCTGACACAGTCTTGAGAATAAGAAGTACTGCCCAACAAAATTGAGAAGATGTAAAGTGAGATTTGCCTAAGTAAAGCTAGACACTGTCACTGTAAAGCCATGGACTTGAAGAGATTCTTTCCTTGGATGGAGAAATTTTGATAAATTTCTGGAGGCTCACAGTAGACTAGGACAGCATGAAAAACTGACAGAGTCCACTGTCCTAGATGGATGGTCTCTATTTTTGTGGGATTTACTTGGTGAACTCTACCAGATTCTTCCAGTGAGGAATCAAGCAAGAACTCATAGTTCTGGCAGCTGACGGTTGAAAGCATCCTTTATTTAAAGAGAGCCTGGCTCTTAGAGATGGTGGTGTTAGCAATGACTTGCTCTACTTGCTTCAGTCACCTCTAGACTTCCTTCCTGTCTCACCTAAGAAGGAAAATTTTAAGTTGTGAATGCAATAATGCAGGACATAGACTTTGGAAGACTGAAATGAGGATGGGAGACCTCTGTTCTAGCCCATTTTATTACTATAGCAGCTGAGTGCCAGGAAAAGGCCAAGATTTGCTTAGGAAAGAATAAAACATGAACTACACTTAAGACCTAGTATAAAAGAAAGCTTGAAGAACCTAGGGAAACAAAGCAAAAGACGCCAGAGGAATTTGAATTCTCTTATAAAAAAGAAGCCCATTAAATATAGACAGCTCATAGCCATTATAAACTGAGGGCCATCTTACTTCATTTCATATTGTTCCTTGCATCATGCCTGGATTTCCACTCCACATCTTAAGGTGAGTGGAAAATCAGGATAGTAAAAGTCAGAAGAAACAACATTAGCATCGGAACCATAAAATATCACACAAGATAGAACAGAATTACAGACTGGCAATGCAAACAGGCGTGTGGAAACTTGGTTACTCCCATGTCTGTGCCACATTGTGCACATTTTACCAGACTAGTCATTACAGCTTGCAAGCTTCAGAGCTGGATGTGATTAATGTTTACCTTTTTCTTTGAGTATTGTGCTTAGAACCTTACTTGCACTAAGTATGAAGCAGTGTATTGCCACTTAAATATGGATTTCAACAGATAACAACATACATCTTAAAATTTTAGATGCTACCTTTTAATAAAATGATATTATGTTTTATTCATGTGATGAAGATGATATGTCAAATGCAGAGAAAATTGAGAAAAGTAACCAACTCATTTAAAATAAGAATAAAATCCCCTGAAAGAAACAATGTTCATTTGACATGAATATAAGTCTGTTGATCCAACTGTGTTACTAATTGCTTAAATGTCAATGGTCTAAATACAAAAATTGAAAGACAGAGTTTGTCAGAGTGGGTATAAACAAGACTCGTCTATGTTTTGCCTACAAGTCATTCAGATATATTAAAGCTGAAATGATTGAGAGACACACCATGCCAGCATCTATCAAAGACAACTGGGATAACTATGGTAATTCTAAGGCATATTAGAAAACAGGGGACATTATTAGAAGTAAAGGAGGATGCTATAAAGGTGTCAGTTTTGCAAGGAGACATAAGAATATTTAATGCCTGTGCAACTAACAGAAGAGTGCTAATATACTTGAGACAAAACGAATAGAACTTTAAGAAGAAGTGGTTAAGTCCATTACTGTAGCTGAAGACTTTAATACCTCACAGTAATTGGAAGATCAAGCAGGCTGAAAATTAGTAAGGGTATAATTGGAAAAGCACTGTCAATCAACTGGTTCAAAGTGACATTTATAGAAGAGTCCATCCAATAACAATAGAATTCACGTTTTCCTCAAACTCACACGGAGAATTATAAAATAGACTACGTTTGAGCAACAAAACCTATCTTCACAAATTTAAAATAATAGAACTTGTATCAAATATGTTCTTGGATAATAATACGATTAAACTAGAGATCTGTAATAAGAAAATGGACGTAAATTTCAAATACTTGAAAATTAAACAAAACATCACTAAATAACTTATAAGTAAAAGAAGTCCGAAGAGCACTTAAAAGTTGTTTTGAGATAAATGAAAATGAAAAATATACCTCACCAGATCTGTAAGCTGCAGTGCAAACAAGCCTAGAGGGAAATATCTTGCACTGAAACCATGTTAGATACAAAAAAGGGCCTTAGATTGCGAAAGTAGGCTCTTACCTCATGAAACCACAGAAAGAAAAGCAGTGAAAAACCAACTCAAATATGATAAACAAATTCATAAAAACTAAAACAGAAGCAAATGAAATTGAAATCAAGAACACAACAAAGAAAACTGAGAAACTTAATTCTTGTTTCTTGAAAATGTCAATATAATTGATAAGCATCAATTGAACCTATCCCAAAAATTGGATGGAGGGAGGAAAGCTGGAGGGAAGGATGGATGGAGGGATGGAGAGGGAGGAAGGAACGGAGGGAAGGAGGGAGGGAGAGAGGGAGGGAGGAAGAGGGAAGGAGAGAGCGATACAGGATGTTTATTAAAATTAAAATCAAAAGAGAATCATCACTACTGTTTCTTTAAGCATTTATTTACTCATAAAATTATGTGTATATAGATATTTCTGTGAGTCTGTGGACGTAAGTGTAGGTGTTGTAGAAGCTCTTGGAAGCTACAGGTGTTGCATTCCCCTGGAACTAGAATTGCAGGAGATTATGAGCCACTTCCTATCCAATATGGATAGGACTAAATCAGTTCCTTTGCAAGGGCAGTATTTACTCTTAACCATCTAGAATAAAACCCCCAGTCCTCATTCTGTAAACATTTAGAGGACAAAAGAACACTTGGTATAACACTATTGCCACAAATACAATATTTTATATTAAAATGGATCGATTTTAGTTCTTTGAGAGTTCCATATGTATTTTGATTTTATTCACTTTTATGACTCTTCCCAGATCCATCACCCTTCCAAATTGTGTGTTCTGAAAAAAAGAAAGAAAGAAAGAAAGGAAGATCAAGACCAATCTGTGTTTCCCAAATAAGCTTAGATATGTGCCTTTCCACTGGTGAGTGGTTGACTTACCATGGTCTACACTCTTAGAGAAAACAGTCTCTCCCTTTCCCAGAAGATAACAGTTGATAACAGCTTTATGGCTAGGTGTGGGATTTTCTGTCCAATTCCTTTCTCTAAGCTGGTATTTGATGTGGCTTGAGCTTCACAGATTTTTTTACATGTTGCCTCAACCACTGTGAATTTATATGTGCAGCTGCCCAGCTGTGTTCAAAAGACATTGCTTCCTTATAGCCAAGAGTCTACTGCCTCTGACTGTTAAATTGTTTCCAATTCTTCTTCCTTAATGGTCTCTGAGCCTTGGGATGACAGAGTGCAGTATATATGTTGATTTTGGAATGAGCATTCTGTAGTCTTTTATTCTCAGTACCTTGGCCAGTTGTGGTCTCTGTGTTAATCACTATCTATTGAGAGCAGAAGCTTCTCAGATGAGAGAGTTGAGAGATATAATAATCTACTGCTGTAATGGTAGGTCATTAGGATTCAGTTTAATCCTGTTTCCATTTGGAAAAATAGTAGTAATAGGTTCTCTTCTAAGGCCTATGGCCAAACAAGCTTTATGTTCTTGGCCTGATCATGGTGGCAGATATGGGTTTCAACTTGTGCAGCAGGACTGAAATCCAATCAGAATGTCATCGGTTACTCCCATAGTATTGTGTCACTATTGTACCAGTGACTATTTCCTGCCATGTGAGTCATTGTGCATCTCACAGGGTTCACAGCTGGGTATAACTGATGCTCACTCTTCTCCTTTGGTAGTATACATAGCACCTACTGTAGTGCAATGGAAGCTAGCCAATAGGGGTGAAGCTTCTAGGTAAGAGTTTGGTTTCTCCATGTCCTAATTCTTAATTATATGGTATCTTCTTCAACAGAATCTTACTGCAAAGTTCTAAGAGCAATAGAGATAGTCTGTAGTGTTTAGAGATCTGTGAGCTTTCACTGCCAACAGGTTTGTAAAAGGGAATCCCTGCTTGACACTAGGCTTTTTAATTTGTTAACTGTTGGGTGAAGGCTGTTGGTTCATTCCCGGAAGCTCAGACCTGAAATAATCACACAGAAGCTATATGATTTAAACCACTGCTAGGCCAATCGCTTAAGCATATGGCTAGCTAGTTCTTGTATCTTAAATTAACCCATTTTTATTATTTTATATTTTACCACAAGGCTCATGGCCTACCAGCAAGATTCCAGGTAGCAGCTCACATCTCTCCCCACTCGCAGCTCCATGGCATCTCACTGACTCTGCCTACTCTCTCTCTATATCTCTTTCAGCCTGGCTTTACTCTGTTANTAAATTAACCCATTTTTATTATTTTATATTTTACCACAAGGCTCATGGCCTACCAGCAAGATTCCAGGTAGCAGCTCACATCTCTCCCCACTCGCAGCTCCATGGCATCTCACTGACTCTGCCTACTCTCTCTCTATATCTCTTTCAGCCTGGCTTTACTCTGTTAAGCCATTGGCCAAAAACAGCTTCTTTATTATGCAATAATGGCAACACATAGACAGAAGGACTTCCTACACCATTTTCCCTTTTCTGTCTAGTTAACTACTTTGACAGATGGAATATACCAAGGTTTTACAAAGACAAATTATTCTATGTATCTATTAAATAAGATAAACAAGACTTAACTATTCTTTTAAAACAGATAAAAGAAAGCAGCCTGTTCAAATAGTTTCACTGGTGGAATCTGGTAAGCACTGGGTGATGAAGGCATGCTAATTTTCCAGAACTCATCTAGAAAAATAGAAACAGAAAAAACACATCCCATCTGATTCTATGGGGTCAGCATTACCCTGGAACCAAAAATAAATGATGCCTTAAGAAAGGAAGATGACAGGTAAACACATGGTCAATATAGAAGCAAAAGCATCAATAAAAGATTAATAAGTTGGATCCAACATTGTGTGGAAAGAATTAACACCACAACCAAATAGAGTTCATTTTGAGTATGCAAGCCTTGGAGATCAGAAAGGTAGTGAATGTTCACCATGGCCTTAACAGACAAAGATGGGGACATAAGTAAAAAAAAGAGAATCTGTAAATACAAGTTAGGGGAAAACTAAGAAGGATGAAAATGAACCCTTAGTTTTTAGATCCTCAGGCCATAACAAACCTTTAGCTAGACTAAGGGCAGGGCCTTGGTGCCTTTTAAACAGAAGCAACTACAAAATTAGTCAATTAGTAGTCTCAGTTGTTTGTCTTTGTTTCAGAAAGGCAATAGACGCTCAAGGTGAGATCTCAAACAATAGCAAAGGTCATGAAAAATAAGTTTTGCTTTAAGATGTTATCTAAAATGTGCATGTGTGTTTGTGTGTGTGTGTGTGTGTGTGAGCATTTTCTCTTTTTTTCAGTAGTGTTCTAATCAGAGCTGTACCTAAAATTGCTAAGGACATTTTGACTGACCTATCTGTGAACTCTTCAGAAATCATACATAATCACTAGTGGTTATGTTATTGTAATTGCTTTTCTTTAATAATGAACATGACTAATTCCAAAGTTTGACAATTAGTAGTCACCCTACAAATACTAGCATCATAGATAATGTTCCAAGTGCATTGCCTTTTATTCATTTTGGGTGAACAAGCCAAGAGTCAGGTCAAGATTGATGAGACTTGACCAGCTTCTTTTGAGTCTGTAATGAACAAGAATGTATGTGTAGAGTCTGGTGAGGAGAAAATGTCTAGACAAGATCTCCTAGGAGAGAAGCTATGAAGGTTTCCCTCTTCATCCGTCTTCAGGCTATGTGTATGGCTGTTTGTAGGTCTTCTCTATGAGTATCAGTGTTCTGTAGGCTTCTTAGTTCCTCCTTAGTCAGAACCTAAATTTGCAGTGTGGCTTTGGAACCTAGTGCTGTGGTTTGCAGCAATTATGTATTAAGTGCAATTATCCAGCCTCCGTTTATGATTGAGGAAGTGTTGGATTGGGAAAGAGATCTCTGCTTTCCTCCAAGTCTCTTAGTTTCCCTCATCCAGCAACACCAGGGTAAGGGAAGGAGGAATGTACGGAGTACCCATCTGCACTCTTACATTCATTAATCTTACCACGAAAGCCTGGCCCTACCTGCAAAGAGCTCAGTCCTCCTGTTCTTCATGTTTTGAATTTGTGAATCATCAAAGACATTTTTCACACCTTAGAAGACAAACTGCAGGCTACTTTGATGAACTTAAGAGATTCAATATGGTCAAATAAGCAGGGAGTGTGACATATAAGGAAGAGCCTTATAGCCATGCTGGAGCTTGGACATTTGCCTTGACCATTGACATAAATAGAGATTTTTCTCCTGGAAGTATCATGTGTTCTGTTGTTGAAGCAAAGAAGAATTGTCCTCTTGGCCACACATATATCAGCATGGGATCTTTGTTCTTGGTGTTGTTCTGAGTTGAGGATTGGAGAATGTTAGGCCTGAGTCAGGAGCTTGACAGTTAAGGTATAAGAAATAAGAGGATGATCTTCTGTTGGCCCGAAGACTTAGGAAGGAATAATGATTCTTTGGCAATCAAAAAAGTAACATCACAGCAAAAATGAATCAATGCATCTTAAAAAATAATGTCTCAATACCATGGAGTATCTGGAATGGTGCAGAAATCTGTGGGAGGTCAAAGAATCACTGCAATATGATTGGAAGTCCTCTTCCTGCACAGTGGTCCCCAGGGAGCTTTTAATTCTGGGTTACACATTGTCCCAGAGATTCTATTTAACAATGCCATGCTCTTAAACACTCTGCTTTTTGCTGTCTAATGAGGTGTGGCCACTAGCTTTGCTTGGAATTTGCTCAAAATCAGATGCCCTTTGGCTTAGTGACATTTCCCACGATGTGACACTCCACAGCACCCCACATTTGCACAGCTATGTATAGCATGGTGATGGGAACTCCTTGGGGACTGGTGTTTCTGGTGTTTATCCTGACAGGCTTTAGGAAAAAGGATGCCTCTCTCCCTGGACAATGCTACCTTTTATCTCTTTACTGCTCCTTGTTTTGGTGAAGCTAATGTAATTGTTGTTCCGAGTTCTCATTCTTTCTCGGAGGAGTAATTGTTGTTTTCACAGCCCTATAAAGAACGCCTTGGACGGTTCTGAAATAGCACAATCAGAGGCCAGTTGTCCATCAAGTGTGTGGCTGTGTGCAAGGGCAGGCTCAGGAAGTCAAATGCTTCCCATCACCAAATGAATCACCTAGAAACCTTATTAGGAACTTTCTGGTGACAAGCTCAAATATATTTATTTGACATCAGTAGGCTTTTCTGACTCGAGTTTGCTTGTCTCAGAAAGAGAGGTAGGGTGACATTGGGCAAGGCCAGCTGTCTTGGTCTTTTCTATAGAGAGAATGTTGATCTGTTACTGATGCATGTGTGGAGTGTGAAGTGTTGTGTGATGTTTTGTTTGTGCTCTGACAAAAAAAGGCTTGCTGGAGATCAGAGGGTGGATCTAGCTACTAGTTAACCAAAGCCACCTGGCAGTGGCTCGAGCCTTTAATCCTAGCACATGGGGGCTCACACCATTAATCCCAGCATTCCAGCAGTGGAGAGAGGAGGTGATAAGGTGGGGTGTGGACAGGATCTCAGCTTTCAGAGAGGAAGAAAGCAACTGGTGGCTGTTTCTGGTCCTTTGATCTTCCAGATATTTACCCTGATATCTGACTCCTGGTTTTTATTCATTAAGATTAGATTAATGCTTCAGTAAAGTTCAGTAGGGAGAGTGCTTGATGTTGGAGAATAGAAAAATACCTATTGTCAGCCTCCAAGGAAGATTTTGACCCCTACCTTGGTAGTTTTGAAAGCCCTAATTTAGCCTAGGCTCATTTTAGAGAGTTCACCCTAAGGCTTATCCTCTATACCTTTAAGGAAGTTGTTTGGTTTGGGGAGTGAGTAGACCAGGCAAGATCTCTATGAAAGGTGTTTAAGGACTTTGAGGTTAAAGTGAAATGATTTGAGTCATGATTTCCCTGTTTCCCCCCTAGCAGGTTTCACTGAATTCACCTTCCACCCACAACCTTCCACAAACGCTTTTCACTGCCACATTCTGTTAGTTCAATGGGGATCATATCCATCATTCTTTCTGTGTTTTTTAAATGAGACATGTTGTAGGAGGCCACTAGTTAGTTCCTGACTGCTTAGCCCTCAAATAACCACACAGGAACCATATCATTTGCAATACAGTTTGGCCAATAGCTTAAGAGTATTTCTGGCTAACTCATATCTTAAATTAACCCATCTCCATTAATCTGTGTATCACCATGAGGCTCTGACCTCCTGGGTAAAGTTCTGGTGTCTGCCTCTGGTGGGGCTCCATGGCTTCTCACTGACTCTGCCTTCTTTCTCCCAGAATTCAGATTCATTTTCCCCACCTAACTCTACTCTTTTGCCCTATCACAGGCCAAGACAGTTTCTT
>LOJH01043057.1:0-14071 GCA_001685095.1 Ellobius talpinus
CATACACACAGACAAAATATCGTATACATAATAAATAAATAAATAAATAAGTAAATATTTTAAAAAATTGCTTTCTTCTGCTTTCCATTGTAACTTCTCTTCAATTGTACATAGAAGACATTTGTTTCTGGTATAAAAGAAAAGAAAAGGTATAGCTCTTTCAAGGCGTTCAGATGACCTAACATGGAAGGCAAACACTGGCTTTTCTCCTATTACTGTAGCGCTGGACTCCCTGGTGTTCATAATAATCTTTACAGATCCCAGTGAGAACATTGTTGGGTTTGTCCTCTTGCTGCTTAATCTTGAGTTCTATTAGAAAAAAGGCAACACATTAAGAGTTGAATTAAAACGAAGTAGTTTTTAACATGCAATTCTGCAGAGAAGGACACAAACTAGAAGCAAGGCAAAAAGGGCTGGCAAGCTGATTAGATATAAGATAGTGGTTCTTTTAATGTTCCCATCACAAAAAATTTCCGTCATCTTCTCCCATAGGCTAGGACTTGTTGCCCTTTCTAATTCTCCACCCTATTGCTTTAGGATGCAAAGCCTTATCTATTGACTACGTTTTGGCTTGAGACAACCCCCTTTTTTCTGATCTTAGAGTTCTGAGACAGGTAGAAGTCAGCCATCAGCTAGGGGACAAAGGGACCTAGGGCCTCCTATTTATCTGAAACTCTGATGAATTCTAAGCACTACTCACACCGAAAATAGACCATAACTGTTTATTTCTTACAGTCCTTCCTAGGAACTGGTACTCGGACTCCAACATTCAGGATCTCTGAACAAGATAAGTAGAAAATGGTCGCTTTAAGGAAAGACCAGTTTGCTGAGACAAAGAAGGCGAGAGGGAAAAAAGATGTCGTCTGTGATATGAGCCTGATGAAGTCCAAGGGGAGCAGGTCCTCTGTGATTTTCTAAACCAAGGTCAAAGTGTATGAGTCTATTAGAATGGGGAACTATTTATCAAGAGAAGAGAATGAAGGGACGTGAGTTCTAAGGGTTCTCTGGCTGCCCTGGAGGGAAGGATGGGGAAGAAGATGAAAGCAGGCACAAAAGAGCATGTTGACATTTTGCTCCAGCAGTCTGTCTTAGAGGGTGCTCGCCCTTGGGGGATAGGGTCAGTGTGAATTCTCAGAGTGGTGAGGGAAGAAGACATGATTTGTCCCTAAGTATTCCAGAAAGTTGTGTTGATGAGGTTTTCACCCACTCAAGGGTCTTTTCACAGAAAGGAAAAAATAAAAAAAAGAGAGAGGCTTGAGATATTTTTACTTGAAGCCAGGAGTGGTGAAAGGACCCATGACCTAGGCATCATACAAGAAAGGCAGGGAGATTTAGGGGACCCGTCCTTCAGGCAGGCACTGCAGAGAGCACTGTGGACAGGGTTCCTTGTGAATCTTTGCATCTGACCTGTGCTAGTGTAAGAGGGAGACCAGGGTAAAAAAACAAGAAAAGTAGTAGGCAGAGCCCCCTGTGTAGCCCACATGGGGAAGAACTGCATGCTTATTCCATCCAGAGGGGAAGGTGTGTGTTTTTTTAAAAAAATACGCTTGACATATAGAGTCATCAAAAAAGCGGTTAGTAGCTCGCCAAAGCTTACACATCTCCTTGTTACACAGGACCAGGGGTTGTTTTCCATTGCTGAAGGTTACTGGGGCGCTCGTGGCTTTTTATCCATGAATCATCTAACTGTTCTGTATGTTGGAGGTGTGACAGGAGTCTGCATTCACCATTTTTGACCTTTCCAGCTTCGAAAGTGTCCTGCCCCCTTTTTCAAAGCTGCCAGCGACAGGGCATCCCTTTCTCACCTTGAACGTCTTGATTGCTTATATTCCTTCCACTTTTATAGACTCTAGTGGATTTATTGAGCCTGTGCAGATACCCTCAAATCATCTCTGCGTTTTAAAGGTTATATACACATCCTTTACTTCATTTGTAGCTTTTAATTTTTCCTGTTTGTTTAAACATATTTATGGGGCAGAAATTAGGACTTGGACACTGGAGTTCTACTTTTATTCTGCCACTGTTCTCCCTAGCTGTATACTTAAGACTATGACAGCACACGTCTGTGTAAGGACTTTCACATGAATGTTTCCTGCATTTTGATTTAAATTAGGCAGGCAGTGGGCACGGTCCTTGATGTGCATGCGCCGTTGCTGGGAACAGCATACAAACAGAGAACACAGCCCTGATGTGTGCTTACGTTAATGACGGAAAGAGCGGGCACACCCTCGATGCACATACATTGGTGAGAGGAAGTGATGAAGGAAAGGTGTGCCCACCCTGTGCTTGTGGCTCTTATATAGAGAAGAGCTAACACCCAGGGCTAGTAGGGAAATCACAGACTGCTTCATGGAGGAGCTAAGAGTTAATCTGAATCTTAGCAAAAGGGAAGTCAAAAAGTTAGCAGTTAGAGCCGGTGATTATTATTTTTTTTTGCCCAGCTGTAGTCACACACCAGTTGTAAGGCTTATTATACAAATTACTCCTTCAGCAAGTCCCTTAAAAATGTGTGACATAGTCACAATCTCAGTAGACATTGCTTCCTCCAAGAACATGGTGTACTGCCACCAGCAACCAAATGCATCCTGCTGTCTGCTGTTAAAATGTGTGGAGCTTTGGAGTCCAGAGCCGGTTCTGTTCATAAAACATTTTCATCCCATTTTCTTTCAGATTAAAAAGTAAAGGAAAAGTAGACTATTTATTATAAAGGCAGAGTCCAAACTTTCTAATGTCCGCTAAAACCACCAACTTCACATTGTTATCAAATTTCAGGATTTGCAGATGGTTGTTGGTCTTGGTGTTTGTCAGACCTTTGCTCCCATGATGAACCAACACCTGAGAGAAAAGGTTTCAAGGCTGAAGGGTCAATTTTGGTGCATGACGTCAGGGGCTCTGTCCATCGCTGGGCAGAACCAGTGTTTCTGGACCACAGTGAGGCAAAACATCATGACTGAGGTACTCGTGTGGAGCTGCATTTCTTACTTCATGGTGATCTGCAGGCATGGGTGGGACAGGAAGAAAGGAAGAAGAAAAGAGGAGAAAGAGGTAGAGGAAGAAAAGAGGATGAGGAGGAGGTGGAAGCACCCAGGGATGAGACACCTGACAAAGTTGTGCCTCCAATCACCTAGTTCCCGTTGCTCCCTAGAATGTTCACCACCTCCTGAAATGGTCTTAGCAGCCAGGAACACGTAACTGTGAGGAGAACATATGAGTGTATTCACCCTTGGGTCGTGAGTCCTTGTGCCTGCCCTTGCTCTGTTCCTACTTGCTGCCTTCTCAAGAAAACACCAAGTCTCTCCCGTTTCCTCACAGGCACTGGGCTCCGATTAGCTCATTTACAGCTTATTGCATGCTGACTGAATGGTACAAATGCTCACCTGTGTTTGTTCTGTAGCAGTGTTGACGCCAGCGCCCTTCCATTCCTGTGATAAGAAAACAGCCATATTCCCGTCTTCCATCGGCTTTCACAAAGAGTCAGTGTATGTGTGCCTTATCTAGATCTTGAGCAATTATAAAGATTATGCATGAAGCTCTTAGTCTGAATGTATAATTCAGAAGCTGGTAACAGCTCCTTTGGTCATTCCTTCTTAATTGGCATTAGATTTGAATCCCTTACTCTATGGTAAAAACTTCATTAGCGCGCTTTATAGAACTAGAGTCGGAGTTGAAGGAGGGGCAAGAGCCGGCTCTGGTGCCTTCTCTTTGAGAAAGGGAGACAGTTATTATTTCGGACACATTACCTCACCCTGTAGAAAACACAGGCTGTGTGTATCAAATCCAAATGAGTCCCAAATATTCCTCTTTGAGGGTGGTTGAAGAAAAGGCCCATCAGTATGCTCTGCCTCGGTCTCAAGATGAAAGAGAAAAACGTCCTTGGGTGGAGGGAAAAAAAAACAACAGAGAGAACTTCATCCAAAAGCTTCCGCAGCCATGGTTTATACACTGCCCAACTTTTGCTGACTTCAGTCAACTTCAGCCTCTCAGCAGGACAAGGTTGGCTGCGGGATACACATGTGAACTCACTAATAGTGTTATAAGGGGATCAAGGCGTTCATAATGAATTTAATAACACAGACCCGGGAAGCATCATAGGCCATCACCGCCCTAAAAGTTCTGTTATCCGAGTGAATTAGATCTTGTTCTGAGGATCAGAGGTGCTCAAGGGACACAGGCGCGGAAGTGCGCATTTGCTTGGAGGCGGGACTAGATGGGGAGAACAAACATGAAAAATTTCTATAGCTGTGTTGGAGAATTGAAGTATTTGGATCGAGAGTTAGGAATCTGAATTATGATAAACTTATCAACAGATAATTTAAACTTGGCTTGTTCTTCTGTGTCTCCCACAATTTCTAAGAAAGACTCAAATCATTTAGTTTTTGTTTTGTTTTGCTACCTTACTGTCCGGCAAGTGATGACTGATTTGGTTTTATTGTATTGTGCCTTTGTGTCTTTTAGATAATGGGTTAGGCCAGGAGACTGAAGGGGGCTCATATGCAATGCGTTCCTCTCTCTGCAGAAGGAGACTCAGCTCAATGTGAACCATCTGAACCAATCAGAAAGTAGCAACTCATGTTTAACTAGGGACTTTCCATTGGGTTGATGTGAATAAAGAAACCTTCCCTTGAGTACTGACTTCATGGTGCTTGTCATCCATCCCTTTAAAGCCTCCCCATCCTGGTGTGTATTTTGGGGGCTCTGGAACTACCAGAACTTTGGACCAGCCTGGTTTGTAAATTGTTCAATAAGATGATGAGAGAAAGCTTTTATCCTCTTCTAACTGTTTTAACTATAGTCACTGAATGTAAGAAACCTGGGGCAAAATAAAAAAAAAAGTAGTTGAAAAGCTTTTCAGGGCTGGAAAGATAGCTCTGGGGTTGAGCATTTTCTCCGTGGCAATGAGGGATAGGAGTTGGGATCTTATATATAGGAAGATCACTGAGGTTTGCTGGATTTCGGGTTAGCAAAGATATATGAGCCTCAGGTTCCTTTAACATGCAAAGAACTAGTCTAAGCATGTTAGAGGAGGGAGCCATCTTTAGGACAGCTCTAGCATATGCACGCATGCTCATGCATGGGTGAATGCATGTCCATTACACAAGATATGCACGTGTGCATGCACGCACACATGCACGCATGCACGCACACACACACACACAGGGAGAGAGCGAGAGAGATATGCATGCACAAATCAGTTAATCAATCGCTCTATCAATGAGTCAAACAGCCAGTCAGTTCTTGGGCTTTTCCAAGTCCTAGCCTGCTCTCTTAGAGGTCTTTCAAGATTATCTTGTCTGTTTAGATTGTATTTCTATGGATGTGGCGGTGTTGGCAAGACTGAATTGTTATTTGAGGGTCTTACTGTACTCTAGTCAGATATAACCTGAGTTCTCCATTAGATGTTTTCCATATTTGAAAGTGCCGGTATGATCAAGGAGGAAACCAAGCCCACACACTTGAGGCAAGAGTACCATTGTTTGCATGATTTGTTTTGATTCCCCTTGAATAGCCACGCTCAGAAGAGAGGACGGAATCCATTTTGCCTTAATTGCCTAAGTCAGAACCAAACTTTTAGGGCCTGGAACAGAAGGCTCAAGACCTGAAATTGTTTAACAACTCACCGTGTACCGGCTCTCCTTCATTTTCCTATTATCTTTTCGGGAGCAAAATACCATCTTCATGCTACGAACCACTTCAGCAATCAAGAGAAAATTGAAAGCTCCAAGTGGAAAAACCTGCTTTAGACGTGTCCCAGAAAGAGATCAAAAAATAATGTCGGTAATGTGCCTTGAGATTGCAAGCTCCTGCTGTAGATGGAAATAAAATAGCTGCTTCCCCCCCAGCTCAGTGCTTTCCATGTTGGATGTGCTAACTACCTTTTCCTATCCTTCAACAGAAAAAGAAACAGACATTTCCTCCGAGTCAAAGCCGTCAGGTTAAGCACCATCAGGACCACCAGCATTACGGGACAATGGTGCTAATTTTTCCCTTGGAAAATGAGATGTTCAGACGTGATCCCGTTTCCACCATAGACTATGGCTCCTGGCAGCAGATGGACATTAGATGGGATGGTGATGGGATGGGATGAGGTAGCTGGAGAGAGACGCCTCCACCACGAGAAAGCCATCTTTGAGACAAACAAACAAGCGTTAGTTTAAAATGTTGCCTGGCATACAGTTGTTTACACTGTGGAGTGAGATAGTAAAAATACTTTGGATTTGTATTGTTGGAGGATATGGTAGAAATGGAGCTTAGGTCACAGGCCCATGTGATGGCCCAGACTTCAGCTGTTATTCACAGCATGACCCAAGCTAAGTTCCCCCACCTTAGTTACTGACTTCTTACTTAGGAAATATCTACAGGGAGTCCTGGGGCTGCAGTGAGGATTGTTATCTAGCATAATATTCTGTTTCTATTCCTGGCTTTTCCCTCAGTTATTCTATGAGATAAGTGTGAAGGTTTGGAGGTGTCACATAGCTTTTAGGGGGACAAACATCAGCGTAAGAGGGTGACTACAGAAGATGGCATCTATCTCAGCCCCGTGCAAACCAAGATGATGTTTGTGGTAATTTTCACATCTGCTTTCCTATCGGCTTTAATACTACACAGTAACTTCCAGGAGGAAGCAGAATTTTCTGTCCAATTGGCATTTCAGGGTTGGTTGTTCTTTTGTTGTTGTTGTTGCTAGACTGAAGATATTCCGGCTTTGAGCTCTCTGGGAAACATTTCCATACTTGAATCCCCTCTACCAGGTACCAAACGGCATAGCTGCCCCAGGAATAAAAGGGTCATATCTGCCCTTCTCAAAATCAAGTTCTGGGATCAATCAAATCAGACCCTCATGCCACCCATGACCTTATTCTGGAGAGCTGTTCAGTGAAGTGGATTAGCATACTCCTGGCTGGGGCTTGGTCACAATGAGGTGACTCTTGAGCGAACATCTGCCTTTTCCTTGAGTTGATGGCAGGCAGTTTCAAGAGCAATAGATACTCCTAAAGTTCAAAATACAACACAAACTAGTGGAGAGTGGAGCCTAGACACAGCCACCCCAGCTAAACACTGACCTAAACTGAAGTTTGTCCTGATGATTTTATATTTGTTGCTTGGTTTTCCATTTCTGTTCTTCTGGTCTGTTGTCCTCAACAGCTTCTTGTTAAAACAAGAAAACCAAACCAACCAACCAAACAAACAAAAACCCAAACAAATAAACAAACAAAAAACAGAGGTGAATTTTCACAAGCTCCTGTATTTCTTTTTTGTGCTAATATTTAATAACATTGGGAACTAAGTCTTCTCTGAATTTAGTAGCTGTTAGCAGACTTTGCAGTTTAAGTTTGCTTTTGGAAAGTATTATTTAAAGCTCCTGAATGTGGATGCTACTCTTTTTTATTTTTGTGGCAGGGTCTCCTTCCCACAGAGACAATGCCTTCTGAATTGTTCAACTCACAACCATTACTGTTTTGTCCAGTTTCAAGGCAACTGTCTTAGAGGCAAGGCTCTTCTTACCATAACTCCTTATGGATGCCGACTATGTTGCCCCAAACTGCAAGAATGCACAAAGCCTACAGGATTACTGGGTAGATACCTGGGGAGGCTGAGGGTGACAGAGATCGGAGGGTGACAAGATGTATTTCTGAAACAGGCACTTAATTCCTTTCACCAGTTACTTTGCAGGTGTCATTCAGTTGGGCATGGCTATTATTGAAATCGAGGGGCAGCTATAAGCTGAAAGAGCAGCGAAGGTGAGGAGCTCAGGCATCTCAGATGCAGTAGCTCTGTGACTGGTGGTTAGGTTTTCTGCTGTCCAACAGACTATGCTTGACTTTGAAGGAGTCTTTATCCATGTAACATGTTTTAGGAAAATTAGGTGAGAGTCCGGAGAGATGCCTCAGTGGATAAGAGTGTATACCACTCTTCCAGAGGACCTGGATATGAATCCCAGCGTGAACATGGTAGCTCACAACTATCTATAGCTCTGGTAACAGGGATTCTGATGTTCACTTTTGGTCTGAGCAGGCTATGCATATATGCAGACAGAGCACTCATACATGTAAAAAATCAACATATATGAAATGAACATTTTAATTTATTTGACTTAGTCTTTCTACTCTTAGGATAGAGGACTCATTTGTTCCCCTAGTTAAGTACTCTTTTCTTTCCTTGTCTGTCTGCTCCCTTTACCACTTAGGGAGAAAAAAGAACTCTGCCTGATACCAGAAACAGTGTATAACTACATTCTGAATAGAAATATTCTCTCTATGTTGGCTTTTCACACATTCCTAAGACTCCCGAAAGCTCAGTGCTAGCCCCCAAATCCTTAGTTTTCCTCACCCAGTTGGAAAAATTGAATCTACTAAAATCTAGTTATCAGATAGATCATTTCTGAATTTTATGCTTTTCAAATATATGGGGAACTGACAGTAAATTTTCCAAGACACAGTATTACGGAGCCATTATGGGCCTCCTGTGTATGTATGTATGTATGTATGTATGTATGTATGTATGTATGTAATGTGCATATTTTGAACTTATGTTTCTTTTACCCCTGCCCTCCACATTCTGGATTTACAAGCATGCACTTCCATACCCAGGGGATAATGTATATTGGATTATTAGGCTTTTGAAGATTTTTGAAGGTTTTCCTAAAGCTTAGTTCTCTGCTTCTCATTTGATCTTTCTAAAATCTTCAAGGTACATTGTGTTCTTTTTTTTTTTTTTTACTGTCGTTGCCCAACAACCAAACCTGAGTGGAAGAGGATGCTCATCTTGGGTAGAAGATGCAGAGTGAGACTCAGTCCAGAAACCAATTAGTGACACGTGCATTGAGTCACGACACGGACAGATCAGCTGCCTGTGAATGGGTTTGCTTTCTGCAGCTTTGGGAACAGAGTCTGGAAAGTTGCCTACTGCTATTTACAAGAGAGTTCTTCCTCAGTGTGAAGCAGCTTCCTGGCAAGTAAAATAACATCGCACTAGTGGGACAGGCTCAGTGTAACATGAGAACTTGGACATGCTGTGGTTACTTACAGTTAGAGAATTCTGGGATCTCCTGTTAGATGGAAACATCATAACAGTTCTCAACCTGTGGGTCGTGACCCCTTCTGGGCATTCAACAACCTTTTCTCAGGGAGTCAAACATCAGTTATTCTGAATATCAGATGTTTGCATTATGATGATTCCAAACAGTAGCAAAATTTCAGTTATGAAGTAGCAATGAAAATAATTTTGTATTGGGGGGGGATCACCATAGCATGAAGAACTGTATGAAAGGGTCACAGCCTTAGGTTGAGAACCATTGCTTTAGACCCTTGCTCTTCAAGGAACTGGTGTTACGGAGATAGCCGACTAGAACTTAGCATGGTTTTTGCTGGTGTTTAGAAGGATGCTATGAGAGGAATGCTACACATCCTAGCAAAGATGATTCTCGGCTCACTGAAAGGCAGGCTATTTTCCATTCAACAATTGTTTGTCTTCTGCTTGGGAAAGGAGACTTGCTGGAGAAGTGACAGTGCTAAGCTGTCTAGGAAACGGACGGAGTCTATTCAGAAAGGCTCAGCTGTCGCTTGGAGTGAGAACTCTACAGGGCCCAATCAATCAGAGTTTGCACTGTCACAACAACTGTGAGAAGAAGTCATACCTGCGATGACATGAGAGCATTTCATGATGAAGGGTATGCACCGGTCCTCTTTCCTCCTTTTTACAGGTAAATTACCAGCATGGTGATAGTCACCGTCTGTATGCGATTGTAAGCTTTTTCCCTGTTATATATAGTCCACTTTGGGTACCGTCCTCCATTCACCCCAGGCAGAGGTTGTACAGTGACTCTTGCTTGTCTCATTTAATTTAAACTTGGTGTGTTGAAAGACAGCGTCTTCCTAACCCTGCTGCCTACCCTCTGTTGTCTCCTTGGTGGATTGTTTATTGTTCTCGCGCTGCTCTGAGGACTTTTTTTCTCATCTTCTCTGCAACTTATGCAGCCCTTTAGATGTTTTATATACACCCAGCACCTAGCATTTTGAATTTTAATGGTGTATTTATTCTCAGCTTACTTCTCCTATCTCCCGAAGAGTGTCTCACGAAGAGTTATGGATCTGGTCATAAAACCCAATAAAGATGTGTTCGGCAGACTGATTTATTTTCAGAGCTCTCTCCCTGTTAAATTCATAAGAGGAACCAGATTTCTGCAGATACTTGACTACTGTACTGGAAATGATAAGCACAAGAGCCACCTGGGCACAGATATTAAAAAGAATCACATGAGAAAAGATTCCTTCGCTCACACTAAATTGTGCTTTATCAAAGAAAAAAAAGAGGCAATGGCTTAAGCAGAAGAATGACTCACAAAGTATCTTAAATCACCAGGCATGAGAAAAGTTGGGTTTTATGATTCAAGATAATTAGTTTGGAGAACTAGATGGCATAGCTAAATAGACTTGGGAGAACCCACAAGGGAGTTAATTTTGTTTTCAGTTTCCAAAGTCAAATCAGGTACTTCACACACACAAAAAAACAGTCTCTGGGATTTAGTTGGCTGTTATTATATAAAACCTGTGCTTACCAAACAGAGTACCATGGTGGGTTCTGATTCACTAGCTGGAATGGCTCTGGGAAGAACTTGAAAACCGATTTCCTCCAGCCCTTTTCTGAGCCACTGCATTTCTACAGACTTCACCGGTACTCCACACCCTAACGTCAGAGTTAAATTTGTGTTTTCCTAGTTTTAGGGATATCATAAGGCCCACATGTCTTACAGCCAGCGTTGAGTGTAATCATCTCTCCTGCTTGTTTCCTCGTCTTTTTTGCTCACACTCTGGACTTCACCACTCCCCCATCTCTGGTCACCACTCCCCCATCTCTGGTCACCACTCCCCCATCTCTGGTCACATGCTCATTCCCAGGAAGTCATGTTTCCTCACATGTCTTTATCCTCGGCAGAGGCAGACTCAGTCAGGAGGATCTGCTTCTGGGAAATGGGCTCTGCTGCAACCCAGGATGTGCTTTGAGGCACTTCCTTTATCCAGACTTTCTGTGTCCTTTCCTCCTTTGCCAAAGGCTTCAAGGCCATGGCACTGACATAATCTTTGCTTGCCAAATTTTTTTTACCCAAATTATTCTGGGCTGGATCCAAATATAACCTGAGGGGCACCATATACATGATTGGTCTTGTTATCATTTACATTATTCTCAAAACAAAATGTTAGCATGATATTTCTCACTTTGGTGTCAAACAAATCCCTACCGTTTCATTAGAGGTAGCTTTAGCCATTGATTCTGAGTGATCCATTGTTAGAACACAGAGTTTCATTGTCTTTCTTGCTTTCAATTACACTGTGGTGAGGATCTGGCCCAGGAGCCTCCAGTTCCTCCAGGTTTCCCAGGGACACAAAAAACTCAATTCTGTGACGTCGTCTTCCTATAACCATTGTGACATGAAAACTAGAATGCTTTCCTTTTAAAAGAAAATTCTTTATTAAAATACTCAAAAACCTTTGTAGTTTATTGCTACCCCAATTAATGACTACATGAAACTGTGATCTTTCACAAATGTCCTTGTGCTTTTAAATCTTGGTACAATTTATCAACCATCCTCTGGAATTGATGTTTTTTTCTTCATCCAGAAATCTAGTTCTAATTTAATTATGATGGCGTTATAAATGCCAGAAACATGGTGTGATGTTTGTAAAAGTATCTGGACTTTTTTTTTTTCCACAATATTCTCTAGTCGGGAGAGCTTTGTTCATCAGAATTGGGGACGAGGATGTGAGGGGCAAAGGGCTATGAAGGGAGTTACCTGCAACTGCACAGAAAGCCAATTGCGTATATAACACGTTAACTACTTCAGCGGTGGGGCTGGAGAGATGGCTCAACTGTTATGAGCACTTGTTACTCTTGTAGGGGACTCATGTTTAGTTCCCAGCATCCACACCTCAGCTCACAATTTTCCATAACTTCAGTGACAGGGATGTGATACCGTCTTCTGGCCTCCACAGGCTCTTGCTTGGATGTACACGAACATGCATGCAGGAAAAACACTCATACACTTAAAAAAAAGCAACACATCCTTTAAATGATTTATCACAAGCAAATCTTTTAAATGATTTATCACAGACTTTGCGAGGTGATGTTTCTTTGAGAGAACATACTCAACACTGAGGATTTAATACATATTCAAGGTCACAAGTGTTCAGTTCTTGTATTAATTATAAGGAGACTGAAGAAAACAGCTCTCTTGCTACTTAAACACATGTTTAAAACACAATAATCATCAACATTTATTCTCTAATCACATATTTATTAATCGACCACTATGTATAGCCATTTTATGTGTTTCGAAATGGGACCATATACACTTACAATCCACTTCTAAATTTGGGGAAATTAGTTTTGAGGGCATATTAAAAGTCAGTTTTGTATAAAATTTAGCTCATTCATTTTTTTTGAGATTCCGGTAATTTTGCTGTTTTCATTTAAAAGCTCATCTTGACAGTTGATTAAAATGCTGCTTGACTGCTCAGTTCTGGATGGTGCTCTTTGTACCATGATAGACAGTGTGCAAGCTTCCTTTCCTTTCCCCACATTTTATATTTCAATTGTCAATTCCCAATTATTTGATTCTTGCTCTGACTTACGATTTCAATTTTCCTCCTTTTATTAGCTTTGTTTCAGATTACCTATTCTATTTTATCTTGGCTTTTGTTCTCTTTTTTGATGAATATTTCTTTGAAATATCTCCAAGATCAAGGCAATAACACTTGACTTGTTAGCACAGAGAGTGGTTAGAAGTCTATTTCTTTTTGAAAAATAGCCATTTCTAGAAAGTATTGTTCATGACAAAGAAAACCAGAGCCAGGCAGAAGTTAAAATGGCAGAGACAAATTTTATTGGATGCAATTGCAATAGAGGAAGGCAGACCATGGTGCATAATGGAATCCAGTCTCAATATACTAGGGATAATGGGGGCTTTAAAGCCAAGGAATAAGAGTTGGTGCATGGAGAATTGTTCAAATGAGACATTAGATCTGGGTGATGAGTTTAACTGCATCAACCTAACAGGTTTCCTGGTAAAGGCAGCCAGGGTGACCAGATGGCAAGAGTAATGAATGAGAGAGCTTTGGTATGGATGGTTGATGTTGGTTGTGACAAGTCACTTTTACGGCATTATTTTCTAAGACTGGAATTTACAAAGTACACACATATGACTACTTCATAGCCAGAGTCCTGACTGAAATTCGGCCAAGTCAAGAGTCTTTATCATGACTTTTTGTTGAGACATAATTATTTTTTGGGGGGCTATCATGTATGATAATTTGATATTCAGTGTATAAAGATCTAGTGTGGACTATTTGCCACTCTTCAAACCCAAGTTTGCTCATCAGTGATGTATTTTCTGGTCTTGTATTGAATATATTTCAGATCTCTTATGTTAGGCTGAGGAAATAATTTTCTGATTTGCTAAGGAGAGCAATCATAGCATGTTGACCCAATCCCCTGAAAGGGATGCATTTTATAAATGTTGTGAATTGTAAAGAAATAGATGTAATTACATTTTGTGTTATCTTGGAACACAATTTCAGAGGACTAGCTCAAATTATGGTGTCTTAATTTCTCAAAACTGTTAGATCCAAAAATGGAAAATATGATTGAAAGAGGGCTCATGGCAAGATATACTGACTTTATCTAATCCACCAGTTATTTTATAGTTACTGATAAAATTCTTTCTTCAAAAATTGCATTGACTTTTTATTGGTTGACTAGTTGACTAGAAACAAAAGATAATTTCTTTTCCCTTCATTCTGAAGTGGCTTGCCTGCTTTATAACCAATTGAAATTCTTATCACGACTTATGCTACAAATTAAAAAAAAACCACACACACAAAATGTTTTAAAATATATGTTTGACACAATAAACACTTCTTCACAATTTGTATTCAAAGGGCGTTATTTTTTGAAAATGTGTATCCTTAGCTATGTATGAGGGGGCTTTGTCAGAGGATTGAGTGTGACTATACTCTGTTCAGTATTTGTTTTTTTATTTCAGACACTTTTTTATTGTTATTAAAAAAATTTTCCACCT
>LOJH01043059.1:404-14070 GCA_001685095.1 Ellobius talpinus
TTTATATTAACCCATTATTCTTATCTATGTTAGCCATGTGGTTCAGTACCTTTTACAGAGTGGCAGATCACATGTTGCCTCTTCGGTGGTCTGGGCAGAACTGGGGAGAATGGGCTTCCTCCTTTCCAGCATTCTCCTGTTCTCATTGCCCCGTGTCTACTTCCTGTCTGGTTGACCCACCTATACTTCTTTCCTGGCCAATCAGCATTTTATTAAAATACATGATTGACAGAATACAGACAATTCTCCCGCACCATAGGTTAGATTTCAAGCATGATTGCTGTTTGTTTCTATTTTCTGAAGAGATAAGGATTTCTTATTTAACTGGATAATGTTTATGAGTAAAAATATGAGCACAGAGAGTTTTGAAAGTACACTCTACATGAACTTTTCTTACGAAATCACAAGGATAGTTTTATATAAGGAGCATGTATTGGAAGTTGAAGCTTATTTTACTTAACACTCAATAAAACACACACATACTAAATTCATTTTTAATCAAATATGAACATAGTCTAATGTTTTCAACATATATTGTAACACAAAAGGAGAGAGCTTACTGATAAAACATATTTGGGTAAAATCAAAACAACATGTTTGGGAATGGAAATTGTGGCAATTTGATCCAAAACAACAAATATAGCAGTGGATAAGGCTAGGTTAATTGTGCTGGTACACTTATTAAAATTGTATATTTAATATTCACAGTTTGAAAATTATTGCTTCTGAAATTACTTATCTCTTGCCTCCATTTTCAACTTCAAATACATGACCACAACTCTTAAACATTTCAATAATAATCTCTTTCTTCCTAACAATTTTGCAGTCTGTCTTTCAGTTTGAACGTGATATGTCGTCTTCCTCCACTCTCCTAATCTGCTGGTTTTCTCTAACTTACTATGAAATACCACATTGATTTTGATTTATTTATCTTAATTGTATTCTTTTGTTGCTGTTCTTTTTACTTTTTTCAAGTTGGGTTGGATTTCTTGTGAAATTTTCTATCATAATGTATCATATTTTTGCATGTGAGTTATTGTTTATTATTTCTGAGAGTTTGAGGTCAGCATCATCTATAGAATGAACTTCAGGACAGCCAGGGAAACACAGAGAAACCCTGTCTTGAGAAAGAAAAAAACTATTCAATTCGTGTAAATTTTTGGAATTCTAGTTAACCCTTATTTTCATTTACATATGTTCTACTATTCCTTCTGTTTTTCTTAATCATTTCAAGATTTATAATTTAGCTAGTCTATCTAACATTATTTAGCTGCACATAAGAAACAATATTTTCTTTTTCTTTTAAACAGCCATAAGTTTTCCTTTTCAAAAACATGAAAGCTTTGGGGGCATGACTATACATGTTTCATGATGAAGCCGCTGCCATGAAGTTATAGCATTAGGTAGAAATGTCATTTTCCCCTATTTGAGTCAGAATTTGTTGGACTGAAATGAAGCATAAATTTTTAAAGAAACAGTCTATTTGACATTTGCTCTTTTTTTAAACTGCTGGAAAATATATGTTCCTTTCCTTCATCATTTATACACTGGAGTTGCTTAACAGAAAGGTAACCTTAAAGGGAAGTCCATACAGGTGGATGCTTTCTAAAGTGTACAAAGGGGTGGATGCTTGCTAAAGTGCATATACAGGTGGATGCTCCCTAAAGTGTACATACAGTTGCATGCTTCCTAAAGTGTACAAATAAATGGATGCTTCCTAAAATGTATGTACAAGCATGTACTTCCTAAAGTGTACATACAAGTGCACGCTTCCTGAAATGTACATGCAAGTGTATGCTTCCTAAAGTGTTCATACAAGTGTATGCTTCCTAAAGTGTTCATACAAGTGTATGCTTCCTAAAGTGTACACACAGGTGTATACTTCCTGAAGTGTACATTCCTAAAGGGCTCATACAATTCTGTGCTTTATAAAGCTGATAAAAAACATCTTTCTACTGTTCTTATACTGCTAGAATATGACTTGTGATCCTGATAAATGTTTGACTATTCACAATGAACATATTTCAAGCTATCAACAAAAAAGGTAGTTGTATTGTTAAGAGTATCAGCATGTGTATTCCTTTATATTTAGTTCCAAGATTATTTCATATTTTCAAAACATATATCAGAGAAAGAGTGCCCACTTGTAAACCTCTGCCAATAAAAGAAAGAGTAAGATCTTGAGAAATTATTATAATTTATTGAGTTCACATATACTTTGACATGGATCATTCACAAAAATGAGGATTATTTTTCAGATGCATAATTTACGAATTTCAATAAACTTTACTTTTATCACAGCCATAATCATCTGTATTGTCAGTTTTTGGTATAAATTATACAGTTCCTCAAATTGTAAGACTTCTGAAGCCGTCACAGGTACTTGTTAAAAGCCACTTCCATGTATTAATCACTATTAACACCGTCAGCCTTTGAAATTCCTTGACAAGTGGATTAGAGTACTTTTCCAAGGATGTTACCTTCATGTAAGTAAATGTCATACAAGACATAAATGCTTTTCCAGGTGACAGACTCGAATCACTTGGAGAAAAGTATCAACAAATTCTCAAGAACTATAGATGAATCCCTTCAGTAATATAATGTATTTGAGGTCATGATAAAGTCGCTCTCCTGTCTCTAGACTTATTCACACATCTACATGACCAAGCATGATTTTTTTATCCTTATGCTTTTATCTGTTTAATATAGCACGATGTTAGCAATAGAGAATATAAACGTTTTACTTGACATGGTTACTGATTAATTATTTTAGTCTTGTTTTGGGAAAAGCAATGTAATTTTACTCATTCTAAGCACAGCAATTTTATGAGAATTTCTGACTCTTGGTTGGAGCTGCCTCTTGAAGAGTCATTTTACTTTTCTTGCTGTATCATAATCACACTTATATCAATAGCATTTTTATTATATATGTATACTGTATCAAGGGCACTATGACATACTGCCCATCTTAATTGAGCATTACTCCTGGGCCTTTCTACTTGCCAAAGGGGTTTCCTGTTACTGCAATATATTATCACCTATATAAGTGCTTATGACAATAAAATTTGCAATGTTTTCTCAAGCACTTTAAAGAATTATTAAACCTTGTTTTTTTTTTCATCCTTGATCTCTGAAAAATTGTTTTTTATCCTCAGTCCTTCAGAGCTTATGGAGGCCACATCATACAACCCAATTACATACCAATTGCTAATTAATACTCATCAAACATCATTTTGATTCCTGTTTCCTTACAATTGTTACCTTCCTCAAACTTAGAAATATTTGATAATATTTTTCAACAAATTCTTATTCAGTAATATTCCACTCTTGTTCATCACTGTGGACATTTTAAGTTTGTGGCAGCTGTGACATGACTGACGATGTGTCTTCATGTCTGCAGTGATAAAGAACTCATTATTGCTTTTATACACATAAGAAAGAAAATGCAGCATGATTGGCACACTTTAAGGGCTTGAATTAATAATTATACTCTGAGAATCTTGGCTAATTTCAGTAATAAGAACTATAATGATCAACTTTATTATGCTCAGTGTTAGAAAATTAATTTAAGAAGGCATATACACTTTAAGTAATCATTTAATCCAATGCCAATGACTTCAATAATTGATTTTAAAATATCTGTGAATGTCATAATTTACCTTGGATTTGAATAGAAAGGAGTATCTTTTATCCAGCACAGAGAAAATCTTAGAATTATGTGCGATTAAATATTTTGTACCTTCTCATTTTGCAACATTTTATTTACTGTTGGGAGTCTCAATTTTTCTTAGTTTTTACTGAAAACATCCTATAATCTGAAGTGTTTTATGGTAGGGGATTATGATTATATTGACTAACCTAAGATTTATAGATTTCTTCCAAATAACTGGTATTATTAGATTCAAATTACTACTCTCTCCAACCTTAGTGAATGACTAGTAACTTCCGAAAGATTTGGATAGAATACAATGATATTATCAATTATAATCTGTTCAATTAATATTTACCTTGTAAAGGCTTTCAAAGTCTAACCCTATATAATTGAATTTTTCTGAATACTTCTTCTAAAATTCCTATGATTCTAACAAACATTTAAGATGACCATCTACTAATAAATCATTATCTATGTTATTCCAAATAACAAGAGACCTAAAGGCATATAATAAATTTTACAACTTCGTCATTCAAATAAATTTCACAACAATTTCATTCTGAAATTGCTTGCTTCGCTTATATGTGAAATATAAATATGAAAATTTGATATATATACAAAACACATATTTTCTTTAATGTTATCTTAATATAAGTGTATAAGTTTGACATAATTAATGATTTTTGTTCTATAATGCTTTAATTTGCATTGAACCAATCCATCCTAGGGCAGCATCATAAGATTCAGAAAATAAACAAACTCAGAAGTCTCAACAAATCATAAACGTGCAAGATTTGAGACCAAAAGTAAGAGTCAATAGAAACTCTTAAGAACTGCTGATTGAGACTCACTGCCCAGCCTAGTGAAGGAAGACTCTGGGACGTGCAAGTCATGCCGACAGGTCAAGGGTTCTAGATTTTATGAGTAATCACTTTTGCTACAGTGGGCTTTTTGAAACTGCAGCTCTCTTAGAGTTGTCATGCTCTGTTAAGTCACAGCAATAAACTCCTTAATGTTCACCGATCCCAGGAACCCTTTTTTTTTGCTAGTATGCTCAAGTGAAAGAAAGGAAGGAAGAGAGAGAAGAAAAAGAAAGAACTTTAAAATTAAACTAATCTGTGCCAGAAAAATTCTCTAACAAATTAAAAATGAATTTAATTACATTATGGAGATTGTGTCTTAACAGATAGCCCAGATTGCTCTGGTAGTCATTATGCATTCCAGGCTAGTCTGAAATCCTTGGAAGCGCTTTTTCATTAACTCTTTGAGTACTGAAAACCTGTGTATGAGCCACCACAGCTTGAATAAATTTGAAATTATTCAATTTAATTCATAGCTCATAATGACAGCACTTATCACATTATAATGTTAAAATTAATTCAGTCTGTTCAATGTGCTAACACAATTAAATTTCTCTTTAATCCTACTTTCAGCATTATGTAACAATGTCCCATTTATATTCATGACCATGTTGTTCCCATTTACTTGAAATGTATCTAACTTGAATTTCCCACAAGGTAAAATATTTCCTGTACTGAAAACTCTAATAATCTGAAACTTGTGTACTATAATGAACTATATTTCTTTGTCATATTTAACTCCTGAGAATAGCTACCTAAATTTACCACATCAAGTATTTCTCCTCTTATCACTTCAAATAGACTCCTGTCACCATTCCACTCCAGGCGGCGGGGAGTCCCTTAGTTTCTATAGCCTGACACTGCTTTTATCAAGGGCATCACTCACAACCACGGCTGTTAAATAAAATTGCAAGGTCTCAATGCTTGTTCTCACTTGACATTTCATTATCATTTACCATCACTAGTAATTCTTGCTTCTTGAAACGCATATTTTACTTGAAATTTATGATGATATATTATTAACTTTTTCTTTCTTTCTGTGTATGCATCTCATTGGCACTCCTTACCCTCTTGTATTAGATTCTTTCTTTCTAAATACACTGACTTAAAAGCCACGGTAATTCGGGGCATGTATTTTAATTTTTATTTGTAGTTGAAATTCTTATCAGTGATATTGCTTTGTTGACCTGCTGATTTTTCAGAAGATACTGAAGTATCTCTCTAAAATATCTTACAATTTCAAAATTATTATATTAAAGGCCATTTTTCCATAGTTCTTTTATGTGCTGTCTTTGCTATCTTAATTAAAGGAAGCCCCCTGCAGTAAACATCCTATATGGATATACCATCTTGATTCCCTTTTTAATCTTTATATATACTGTATCCTTTCTACTGATATAAAAAAGATTTTATTTTCGGTGTTTTAAAACTGCCATTTTTTTAAATCAGGGATGACAATTAAATATAAGCAAAATTTGTTTCACAGGCATTTGTGCCTTGGATTCTACCTAGAAGAATCAGAAATCAAAGTTTTCTTGTGAAATGCCTCTGTCAGGATCACACAGGAAGTAAACTAAATGATACCAAAGTTTATAAACAGAATATGACATCATTTCTTTACCATTTCCATTTTGCAAAGCTGTAAAAACTGACTGTCTGTCCCATGACTCTCTAAGTTTATCTGCTACTTTAGTTCTTTCAGCATGCCATAAGCTTTTAACTATAGGATCCTTTCTCACTCCACTTCCTCCTTTGGCACACCAGGCAGGAGTGATCCATTCTGCCATAATATCCAATGAATTTTGCATGAGAGTCTTAAGAGCAAAGCTTTTCATAAAAAAGTCAGTTTTGCTATGAGCATGGCTTAAGTAGAGGAAGTTCCACAGTGACAAGCCCAGAAGTATGGTGATAGAGTTGTCCCTCAAAGCATAGCCATGCCCATAATTTGTTCATTTTCCTTATATTTCAGCTAGTCTTGTGCATGGAAAACAGTGCCACAAAATTCATCACAGTAAAGCTATCAGATAAAAAGAGAAAACCTGGATGACTTTGTGAATGATCATTCTTTACTGGAGTATAAATTTGTTAGTAAAGCTATTCTTCAATGATTATCACATATTTTATCATATATTTAAAATGATACTACCAAGCAGTAGTTTTAAACTATTTGATACATTTTAGTCTAGAAAATTATCACAAAAATTAAATCACTCTATAAACTAGTATTTTGTGTGAAAGGTGATCTACGCTATTCTGAATGAAGTAGCTTCTGTTCCCAACAGTTCACATTATGGGAACTATATTTAAGCAGCTTACAAAAGTTTTCTAACCACTTCATAAAACTGTAAAAGATTCAGAAGCTCTGTTATATTAGATAGTTGTGGGGACATATACATTAGGAGCAAACTACAGCACTGGACACATTTCATAGCAGTTGTACCTCTAAGAACAAGATAGGCATTAAGTCATGTAACACAAAAGTCCATCATAGATGGGGAGGGACTCAATAAGTTCCACCTCTAGTATGGTATAGGAGCTCCTAACAATTGATGACTTGTGGGTGAAGTAGATTTCCTTTTATTCAGAAGTATTCTCTGTAGCCCCTATGAAGGTATTCATGTAAATAGCCTGCATTCGTGAAGTTATAGGGAGCTTGAAGTAGACTTTGGGTTTGGGGACAGGGGAAGCATATGAAGTTGTTGGAAGGATAGAGGATGAATTGGAGGAAGGATAGGGTAGTGGGTGTGATAAAAACATGTTTATATAAAATTCTCAAATAATATAAAAGAATAAATAAAATGTAAAAACCAAGATTTTTCCATTATGGATTTACTATTTCCATGAAAATTTAAAAAATATTAACACATAAAAATAAGTGGAGGGTTACATGATAGATCATTGGGTAAAATACTTGTGTGTCAGCATGAAGTCCCAAGTTCACACCCCTAGTACACTTGTATCAAGTAGTTATTATATATAATTCATATGTGTGAAGGGGATTAGAAGAAGAATCATTCCACTGACTTGATCAATAGATAATCATGCTTAATGGTAGATCCATATTTAGTGAGAGACCCTTTTCAGACAAAAAAAGACATAATTGGAAGAAACATGATGCAGACGCACAGCATACAAATGTCACACTGCACACACATACTCTCACACAAAAACACACACAGCCACAGAAACATGAAACCACATGTGAAAACACACAAACATACATGCATACAAAACACATAAAAATTTTAATTTGATTAATATGTTGATATTCTGGAAAAACTCTGGGGAAAGTGAAAACTACTTTAAGACATAGATTTTTTTACTTCTCAGATGAATGATTTCATCCTGCCTCCTCAAGCCGAGTCATCCACTGGGATAAATGTGCTTTAATATGATTATTTTATGCTTTCCAAAAAGAAAAAGCATCTTTTTATGCTTCCAAATGAGCAGACTTGTGTTTGTTTTTTTGTTTTTCTTTTTTTAAATAGATAACACAAACCAATAGATAACATATACTTTCCTTAAGGCTTACTTGGCTCATTTTTTTGATAGATGACAAGATCATGTCATAGTATAGATTCTACCTAAGACACCTTCTCTTGTATTATCTCATAGCAGACAGCAATGAGAATCTCATGAGTGAAAAGAAATCACATCCCCAAAGCGGGAAGCTAGTGGGGCTGTGTCTCTAATATTCTGCAGAAGGTATGTCTCCATACTAGCTGCTTAATTTCTGTGATCAAAAATAGCATGACCAATTGCCACACATGCATAAAAAAGCTCATTTTGTCTTTATGTTTCAGAGGGTTATCATGTGGTGAATAAAGCTTGGTGCTAGTGGCTCAGAATGAACTTGGTTGATAATATTTCATCACAAAGGAAGCAAAAAGATCAAGAAGTGGGGTGAGGCTATAAACACTAAAAGTCTGCACCTAGAGCTACTCTTCTTCCAGTGAGACAATTCCTCCTAATAATCTGTCCAAATAGTGTTGCCAACTAGGGACCAAGTGTTCAAATTGGAGGACCTGTGGGGAGCACTTTTCATTCAATCCACAATAGCTCCCAATGACATTTCAACCTTCCTCTAGGCTCTACTTCTTCAAAGGTTAAACGCCACTTCTCCATCTCTAAACATTCATCACATGGCCTTGGGTGACAAATAACATGGAGTCATTGCAGTGAACAAATATTCACTAGATGATTGAAAATATATGAATCAGGAATATTAATTACCAATTAAAGAATTTCCTAATACATACATAATTAAATCAGTAAATATCAGAAAAAGAAACAAAATAAATTTTAACAGTGAGATTGTTAAAAATGTGAATATTGGAGGTGATATTTAGGCTTAGTTATAGTAACAAGCTAATTCAAATTCAGTCTAATGACATATATACAATATGTTATGACATGTCTCTTGCCAGAAACTGAATTCAATCACAAGACAAACTGGAAAATGTATACAATGGTACAGATACTTTACTAAAAGCAAATGCATTATGATTATTAAGAATATGATCTTAATTTGTCACAAATTAAGAACTAGATAATATAGGTAAAAAGATATAACATCTTTTAAATTTATTACAGGTGTGACATCCTTTAATAATCTAAAGTAATTTTTCTGAGTGCTGTATCTAGGCTGAGAAGTCACATTTTTATTATAAAGGAAAAGGAGATCATTCCAATAAATATTTAATGTAAACTAACATATAGATACTTACATTTTATCCTGCAATCCAGGTATAAATAATACAAAGTGAAAAACATAACTCTGACTCAGGTTTTAAAAAGAAGTTAAGAATATTCACAGTCTTATACACTATGCTAGAGTGATCCACACATATTTGTATAATGGCTTTTAAATAAGCACATATGTCCAGTGCTGAAACATCAAACTGAAAAACAAAAGAACAAAGCAAAACAGTAAGAAAAGATTGGATGTTTGCCAAGCCCTTGTTAATAGTTTCTCTAACCCCACTGGGACTCATCTGATGTACTATTCCTGTTTGTGATACTCCAAACCATGTGCAAAAGACTACATTAAAATGAAATATTGATTAATCCCTTTAGTTGAGATTAAAGCATATAAATATAAAATATATTCTATAATGTTTATTATATTTATAACAATAACATTCCTGATTTGCTTTATTTGTATTATTCCTTGGGAACAAATGAATTAACTGAGCTTGCTTGTGTATTTTATGATCCAGCATTTTATTATAGTTCTCTGCTTAGTAAGATGTTCATTTTCAGTATTTTCTAATTATCCCTGCTGAATTTTAACTAAAATAAATTCCTTCAGCTTAGTAACTCATGACCATTAAATTTTCTGGAGCTAAATTATGGAGGTACCTGGATGAAATAGTTACATATTAAATGCTGAAATTCCTTTCATTATACAACTCCAGAATTGATTGTTAAAGTCTGACAAGGATAATAAACACCCCTAATTACCAAGAAGCTCCATCTCCATCAGCTACTATTCTCTTCTTAGAAGAATTTATGTGCTTTTCCAGGCAGATAGATTTGCTCTGACTCTTAGCCTGACATAAATTATTTTTATATCAATCTTTCAGAAAAGAGAGTGTCCTCTGAGTGATAGCTATGGGAAGTACAGTACCTCTGGGAGAAGGAAATTAATTTGTCTCATTATTTTCTATATCTCACTACTCCCTAAGCCTCAGCACAGCTCGGAAACTTATAGAGAAAGTCTGAGCCCCAACAGTTAAGATTTGTGAGCAGATATCATTAAAGAGCAAAGCTCCTTAAAATAAGGCTAGCTGTTGGGAATTGAAAGTGAAGAAAAAGAATAAAGAAATTCAACTAGGAGAGATATTTAAACCACCTTCATTATTTTTGCGGGGACACAATTATATCACCGTCTTATTTGGCTAGAAATTGCAAAATATTAGACACCTCATTAGGGAACCAAGATGTACTATTGCTTCACAGACAGGAGGGATTATGCTTTTCAAAGAAAGAAAAAAAATTCAACAAATCACACAAATATAAACAAATTCTATGTTTTGCATTGAATTAATGCTCTCCTTAACTCATTCATAGATTTCTTAATGATGCTAGATATTGGATGATTTAATTTGATAGTCATAACTATCAAAAATAATGCCTTAATATTATATGTCTTATAACTTTTCAAATCTGAAAAAGGGCTTTTATAATATTAATGGTAAATTACCATCCTTTTTACTTTGTTCATGTAATTTACTTAAACATAAAATTCAAAATTCATAACTTAAATATTGGAATATGTTCAATGAATAATTTACTAGAAAATATGTATCTTGTGAATTGCTAAAAAAATACATTGTATTACTATAAATCTAGTTAATATAGAAAGCAATTTTATAAGCTATAATAAAGAACAAAATATATTTTACAAACAATATTTTAGTATAAATTTATGTGAATTGTAGAAAAGTAGAATTGTAGAAATCTTAGTAACTTATTTGTATAAAAATGAATTGTCTTTAGGATTAATAAATGTCAGTATTTTCTAATGTATAATCAATAGAAGAATATGTGAAAGTTATAAAAAGTTTTACTTGTTAACATTTTTCAAAGGCACAGGTGGTTTAATAATACTAAAGAAGGATGAAATATAAGCTCATACCATGAATTGATTTTTATAAGGATTTTAAATACTGAAATATTTGTAAAGAGTGTCCAGAAATGAACAAGAAGATACAATCACTAGGACTAGTGCAAAAATTGTATCCTTCAAACAAATAAATGTATGCTCCTTCAAGGCTATTCTTGATATTAGAAGGTTCTTGTCACATTTTTTTAATCAAAACACAGTTGATGACAATCACTTCAGTAACATTATTACCCTTAGCAAAGGTTCTGTTATTATAAGTTAAAATTTCCTCAATATACTATTATGCACATATTTTCCCTGTTGTAGTCTTAATACTTTTTGTGATTTTGTTTTATATTTTATGAATAATATCTTTCAAAACATATTGATTAGAGAAAATGGAATGGAAAAGGTAAATTCAAACAAATACTACCTATTTAATTAAAATATCATGACTCTAAAAAATTCTTTTTAACAAAAAATTGGGAATATCATTTTTTCCTAAATTTCTGTTTTAATTGTGAATACATTCTGAAGAAATTTTCATGAATATATTTGACCTAACATCTGCTCACTCAGGATAAAATACCAGAGGTAGCCCAAAGGAATAGTTATACCTAAGTCAATCATTGTTAGCAATGATTGATTAGAATTAATTGCAATTGTTATATGCTACATTTAGAAGTATGCATGTAACATAAAAAATAAATAGCTGGTAATAGTTATCACCCTTAAACCTTGAAAAACTGAATTATATAATACACAAAAATCATTCTTCTGGTAACTGCCAACTGTCATTCCTTGTCATTACTGGGGAACTGACACCATTTACTGAAATATTTCAGAATAGTGTGGTTCATTATTCTTAAAGCACATTATGCAAAAAAGATGTAAAAACTGAAAAACAATCATATGCTCTCAAAAGTTTCTTAATATCCTGTGCTTAGAATTGATATTAGTCCATCTAAGTTTATCAACTGTGAATAAATAGTAAATAACCACCTTTAGTTTAGTTACCAACTTTACTAAAATTTTGACTGCCATCAACCCATCTTTTTGTTTGTTTTTAAGTGGCTTTCTTACATGACAGTATGCTTCCAATTCAATTATATCAGTTGGTGTCATAAGTATAGACCTAAAATGTATTCTAGTACTATTTCTTTCATTTTGAAATTACTTTTTATTTCTGAAAAATATTGTACAATACAAAATATAAATAAAACGTTAGATGAAAAAATCAATTTCATATTTTCAAGTCCATTTTAGAAAAGAATGAATCAAAACAAGATACACAAAGTGATTAAAAGAAGTAAAACCAAAGTCACATTTTGTTGAAGCATTAAGATTCAGTAAAGACTGATTTAGTGATTGATGTAAGTACTCACCAGTAGGAATGCAAGTCTGCTATGGAAAGAACCTTTGGCTCCAGGCTTTCTTGAAGCTATGGAAATTGTTAGAACAGAATGATATTCAGTTAGATACTTCCTCTCTATAAATCCATTCATTTCTTCTAGAAAAAAGAGGGCCTTTTGTTAATACTCATTTTATTTTTAAGTTACAACAATGTTAAATTTATTCTCATGTTATTATTAAATTTAGTCCATAAGAGAAATGTCATGAACAAACATGAGAAACAATATTAATATTCTATTAACACAACTAGTGATTTATATTGTTTTCAAGAAATTGAGAAGTTGTAAAAACTCCTTAACATAATATTATTTATTTAGAAGAAAGAAATGGATTTGAGTACTTCATTTTCTAACAGCCTGAGTTATAAAATTAACATCTGTATATTTTAAAAATTGTAGTGTTATTATGTTTTTATTTTATTTGCAATGTGAAGATCTTTGTACAAATGCTGACTAGCTTTATATTTCTCATTCCATTTGAAAACAAATTGGCTGAACAGTTTGGATTTGAGTGTTTGTGAACTAAAACACTAAGGTGGGCAGTGCTATGAGTTATTTTCCTATATTGCAAAAGCTTTACAAACACTTCTCATGATTTTTAAATCTCTTCACTTGGTCATCAAGTTTTATCATCCATTAATAAATGTTCAGGCACATAGGAAAGTCCATCTTCTTATGAAGTTTTACAGCAAATTATGCACTGAGCTGGTATAAATTATGTCACATGCAGAGAGAGGGTCATTCATTTCTGTATGAATTATTCTGGTTGCACTTGGGGCAAGCAATATAGAAAAATATAATGTCCTCCTCTAAGGTACAACTATGGACATAATTAAAGTGATGTTTCTTCATACTTGTGAGCTAGTGTGTAACAGTTACTACTCAATATTTAGGCAAGTGGACAAGGAAACATTTTTTTTTAACCAGGAATGTTTTACCTAGCAAAAGATGTGATGTGTATTATTTATAAGCCTTAGACTTAAAAATATTCAGAGCCCACAGAGCCCACAAAGATCCATCACAGTGGCATAATATAAAGATATTTGCTTGTTTGTTCCTGACTTTTCAGCCCCAAAATAACTGTAGTGGTAAGGGAGCGGGCCTGCTTTTTGTCCCGCCCGGCTCCCGCACAGCT